>JZKD02S2133639.1:144628-261084 GCA_000966675.3 Picea glauca
ATCTCATTGCATCCTACCTCCCTACTCCAAAAATTTATCACTTACCATTTTTCCAACTCACCACCATCATCCAAAGATGTCACACCCCAAAACCAACCCTTGCAAGTCCCATTTCATGAACCCATCAGCATGTACCCTCCATCTAACTGTTACAAGTCATATCTTTTTCGTTCATTTCCCAATCACCATTATGCACATCAACCGGGTACACACATCATGTGTCCTTCACCTTTCCCCCTCACACTCTAAAGGACCCATTGGCCATTTATTACTAGCCACATACCCGTTGTTCACCTTACCTCTCCTTTTTTCACCCAACGGACACTCGTTCACTAAATTCCAACCCCGTTTCAGTCATTCGCATTCCACTCACACTCCCTGTGTATCAAAGACTCATTTTCCTTCACCTCTACAAACATGTCATCCAGCCATATTTTTCTCCTCCTAATGTGTGTTTAGTGTGTAGGTACCAGCAGAAATCAATGGCACCCAAAAGTAAAAATTCAAATGTAGAGGAAAATCCATTTCTCCCACCTCCTGTCGATCTTGACCAGGTCCCATTAGCAGACAAAGACTATTTAATCTCAGAAACCAAGTCTGAATTCGACTTCATCGAGTTATATTCATGGTTTAAAGACACCTTCATCGATCAGAGCAATGAAATTGGGCTCTGGGAGTCAAGTTTCCCTCTATATCATTTTCCCGAATTCGCCCTCAAATGCCAAGTGCACTACCTCCCTGATCAGATAGCCATAGTATCTTCGTTTGGAGAAACCTTTTTCCTTATTACACCCGAGGCCATCGATCAAATGATGCAAGTACCTAGAGTCGAACCCCGTTCTCCCCTCACAATTGAAATTCTGACATAAATGTATCAGAACATGTCTTTTCCCCAAAGAGCACAAATCTTTGAGTTGTTCTTCCCACAAGATGCCCAATTTCCTAAGAAGAATCCTCCTTATCATTCCTCCGTATTTTCTGAAAAGGGAAACCAGATTATATCAACTTTGTGTTGTTTGCTCGGTTATTTCTCAAACGAATGGGTGGATGAACCTACCCTAGGTTTCCTGTCCATTTTATCTGTTGAAGAGAAAGTTGCCACCCAGTTTTATTACAGTGGTTTTTTGGCCGAAAACCTGCACGAGAAACTACCAAATTTCCCTACAGAAGGCATGTTCTGGTATTCTTCAATACTGGCCTACATGTTTATGTTCTATCAAGCAGACAAATTTTCCTTTCTCATGCAGAAAATGGACAAGGACAGAAAAATGCAAGAAGTAACTGTATGGACGTCGTTGCTCAGAAGAAACTCCACTGATTTCAATTTCAGATTGTTTATCGAGTTGTTTTATCACCCAGTGGTAATCATGCTCAGTGGAAGACCAGAACCGAGGATAAACGAGGATATCCAAAGAGTTCTACACCTTTCGAATCTCGCAAATATAGGGGCCTGGTTCCTATATCAGAATCACACAGAGATCAGAGTGTATGGGTGTGAACTAGCTCCATACAAATTGCCCAAGTATGTGCCTGTTCAAATATTTGCACTGGAATATATTCGTCAGATGATAAACTCGGATGACATTCATTTTGTGTCTTTGAAGAAAAAACAACAAATTAGGATTAAAGGGCAAATAGGACTGTTTATCTGCAACAGTCGAGCTGTTGGGGAAGAGGCAAGTAAACTATTAAAGGAAATGAAATTCAACATCAGTTTCATTTGGATTTATGATCCAAGTGGGATCATTGCAAAGATGAGATCCAAAAACAAAAGTTCACCTTATGCTCACACCCTCAAACCAAAAATTGAAAAGTATGTGAACCAGACAGAGTGGGAGGAAAATACTCTGGTAGATACTGAACAACAGGAATCTCCTTCAGTCTCTATTTCACAGAATACCACTCCATAGGTACTAAAGGAAAAAAGGCTAAGAAAGAATGCCTCTCCTTCAATCACTGAGGTATTAGTAGAAGATTTTCAGGTATACAGCAAAAGACCCAAAACCACTCATGCTACTCACATGTCTAGTGAGGAAGAGCCCTACTCTGCCAAAGTGATTGAGGGAAAACTTCAGGTGGTGTCCACTTCTTTTTCAAAGAAGTAGATGGATATAGCTGTGACAAACCAAAATCCACAAGGATCTGTACCTCTGAACATTTTCAAAAAATATGACATGATTAAAAATAAGAACCACATGTTGACCAACAACACCTATGCTCAATTCTAGAAGCAAACCTCCACAGCACAACACAAAATGTTGTCATCTTTTGACACAGAGAAAGGAAGAATGCATCTGGAATTTTTGCAAGCATAGGTGCCTCAAGCCAAAGAGATCACTAACTACAAAAGGTCAACTATATTTTTTGACACCAAACAAGTCCATCCAGCTGACCAAATGGATTTGCACAGACAAACTAGAGAAATGGTTTTCTCCACATTGGCACTTGCTTCCTCTACGGCAGCAAAATTACAGGTATCTCTAAATAATGCTTAGACCCAATTGAAGGTGGATAAGATATCCTCTTTTGCAAAGGATAACAGAATAAAATCCTTAGAGGAGTTGGTGCTCAATATTGGGTATGATCCCTCAAATGTAAAAGTAGCAGAGGAGATGTTAAAGAAAAAGAATGTTGACATTTCATCTTTGAGAAAGCAACAGAAATTTCCACCAACAGAGGATTCACAAGCTAAGGAAATAGCGGAGATAGAAGATGAGAAATAGGAATTGTTGAAGCTAATCATGCAGCAGAATGCACATATAAAGGAAATGGAGGCAGAATTGGAAAGGTTATTGAAAGAGAAGGAACAATCAACCCCGATGGAAGTCATTCCATTGAGTCCAGTTCCCCTTGAGGAATTCAGTACAACAACTGTGCCAAGAACCACTACAACAAAAATTCCATCGGCAACTCCATTGATAGCACTGGAAAAACCTCTGGAGCTAGAAAAATCCATGGAGGAGATGACTCCGCAAGGAACAGAGATCAATAGGCTGAAAATGGAGGTTGAAAGTCTCCAGGAACTCAAGTCTTCCTTCTAAACAAGATACAACATTGAGAGACAAGTATCAGAGAAGCTCAAGAAGGAAATACAGCATCTTCAGAAACAAACAGTGGAAGGTAATACATTAGCAGAGGCTAAGGAATTCTTAATTGCTTTTGTGTTTCAACTGATTTCTCACTTTTTCAGCAATCCATCATTTTATTTCTAAAGAATCCAGCAGTTGCACTACCTTGCCCTGTAAAATTAATCTTCTAATAATTGTCCTTTGATCTCCATTTTTATAAAACAGACCCCATATCCCAATGGAAGCGCAAGTGACATTCAACCGTTTTATTAAAAATTACAAAAAACTCGATATTATTCTTTTTTAACTAGCCTAAGATCTAAAAATCCAAACAAATCTAAATCTTACAGAGAGATCCCTCTCTGAAACTGGCAGGGCTAGATCCCAGTTTCAAAGTGGTTGGTTAAGGTTACCTCTTGTAAATTTATTCTTCCCTTTTACAACCTCTGGGAATTTATAGAGTTCTAACATAATTGGCAACCATACTGGGGAATCTGAACAGATTTCCAATCCTACGATTTATTTTTTCTATGCAAAGAAAACCTTATTTCTGAACAAGTCATAAAATCTAAATATATTAAGAGATAATGTTCAAAGGTTGTTAATATTTTTATATAATTAATTTAAGTTTTTGTTAAAAGAAAAATAAAATAAAAAAATTAGAATTTTGGCTCCCAAAAGATCTTTTACTAGATCTCATCCAGATCTAGAACCTGCAACTGCAATAGACAATCCCAATAAATTACTCAGAAAGAAAACCGTTATGGAAGGTTCAAGAAGTCATAGTCCCCTTCACAGATCTCCTTCCCTCCCAGAGAAATTGGTTGACCTTCAGGATCTTGAGTTTGATATCCCTTTTGAACAAAGCCTTTTTAGAAAAAAATCAGATAGCTTTGTAAGTGAAATTGTGTTGGATCAAACCATCTTGCAACCTAAGACTCCTGAAATTCTCTCACCCAGGGAAGACGTTGATCAACCTTTTCTCTAGGAATTTGATAAATTAGAAGATTTGGTGGCTAATCTTGATCAAGCCTTGGACAGATCTCATTTCCATTAACTTGTTGAACTTTCTACCTTAATGATTTCTACAGCCTCTTTGAAACCTCAAACAATTCACTTTGCACCCCCTAGCTCGTCATCCTCCACTGCATCTGTTACATCCCCTCCAATCATATAGGTTACTGTTCAAGGTCATCCACCAGCTATGGAAACAAGATATGCTCCCTTGGTGTTGGTTTCTCCTTTGCATGCCATGCCTCAAGATTATCAAACTAGACTCCCTCAGTATGACAGTACTGGTTCTATTAATGCACAACAACATGTTGATAAAATGAATGATTATTTTGATCTGCAGGAAGTAGATGAAGTTGATGTACAAATGAGATTATTTGCACAAATCCTGACTGGGGATGTTAAAAAGTGGTTTAAAGCCTTACGTCCTGCTTCGATAACTGATCTTTCCTCTTTTCAAAAAACAATTATGGACAGAGGGAAGGTTAAGAAAAATCCACTCCAGATATTATCAGAGTATGAGAACATCAATAGGAATCAGGGAGAAACAATGCAGGATTACTGCACCAGGTTCAATAAATTTTACAATGCCATCCCTACTAAAATAAAACCCCCTCAAGGTTTAGCACTAATTAAGTTTCTAGATGGATTTGATGTTGATATGTCATATCAGCTAAGGGAAAGAAATCCAACTACTCTTGAAGACATGCAAAAAAGAGCAGTAAGCGTGGAGGCTAACCTACTAGCTAGAAGGGCCAGGTAGAGAACAGAGAGGAGGGTCACAATCAAAGAGGAACCTTCCACATCCTCTTCAGATGAAAAATTGGAATCTTTAGCCAAAGCGATGGAGAGACTTACTATAGCTGAAAGAAATCCTCCCGGGGATAATCAAGCTACTCCTCCAATTCAGAACCCAAACTTCAGAAGAAAACTACCCCAAATCTAGCAGAGAGATCTTAGGGAACAAAGAGAACATAGGGGGGCCAGATCAGCAGATCAGACCACCCCTCTAGGAGAATTACGTTAATTATGGGGAGGAGGTACTCGAGGAATTTGATGACACTCATATAAACATCATGGGTGTTCATGATGATGAATCCATTTTCCTCACCCAGGAAGACCACGAGATTTTCCTTCTTTCACAAATAGAGGTAAATGAGGAAGCAGATGAAACAGAACAGGAGGCTTTTGAGAATGTTATTATGGAGGTACACAGGCAGTATAACCTGAGGAGCAAGAGAACAAATGACAACCCTCCAAATAAGACTGTTGAAACAAAGAAGGGTAATGAAACAAAGAAAATAGTCAAAACCAAGAAGACCTCAGAAAACCCTCCCAAGAAGATCCTTGAGAGAAATAATGTTGAATCTTCTACACCAAAATCTTCAGAGATTATACAAAGAGAAAATTAGAATGAAGTTTCATCAATCAGTCAAACAAGCCAACCAAGGGCATATGGCTATAGAGTTCCAACAAATAAACCAGAAGTACAGACCTTAAGAAAATTTTCCACTGCATTCAGCCTTGAAGGGGAATTAGCTAAATTGAAAATTCTCATTCCCCTCTCTGATTTAATGAACAAGAATGCTTATAGGTCATAGGTTATTAAATATTTAAGCATCAAACCTGAGATAGGTACTAAGGATTTGAATGTTGGATCTACAAATCATTTAGACACAGTAAATATTGTTGATGACTAACCAGAGCTCCTGTTTGGTCATGAAGTAGATGGTCAGACTGATAATGGGTTTGTCACACCTTTTTACATCAGCCTAAATATCCATGACTTGATATTACACAATGCTATGTTGGATTTGGGTGCCTCTCATAACCTGATGCCCAAGGCAGTGATGGAAAAGTTGGGACTCGAAATCACTAGACCCTACAAGGATTTGCATTCTTTTGATTCCAGCAAGGTTAAATGTATAGGCCTAATCAAATACTTATATATCACCCTAGCCCAAATTCTAGAAAAGAGTATGGTAATAGATATATTAGTTGCAGACATTCCCCCAAAGTACGGTATGTTAATATCAAGTTCATGGGGAGCTAAGATGAAAGGAACTCTGCAGTTAGACATGCTTTATGCCACTATTCTATTCTTTGGACAACAAAGAAGACTGTACAGGGAAACTTTGATGAAATACATGGTCAGTAGCCAAGAAAAACCTCATAATTACCCCCTATACTCGGCACACTCCGACATGGATTATTTCATCTTATACAATGACGGTGACCTGGAAGGACAAATTGCCCAGCTGGAAAGTGACACAACTAATCCAAAGGAAAATAAAGAAATCATTGAGGCAAGAGAGGTCGAAACTGTGGAAAGTGAGGAACTGCCAGCATATTTTTGGATCATGGAATTCGATGGTGCAGTGAGCAAAGAGGGAGATGGAGCTGGAGTTTGGTTAGATAATCACAAATCAAGATATTTAGAGAGCCATTCCTACAAATTGAACTTCCAATGCACTAACAACATAGCCGAGTATGAAGCTTTGATGCTCGGCCTGAAACTGTTGAAGAAAGTTGGTGCCAAGCAGATAATGGTAAGGGGTGATTCTGAATTGATTATCAATCAAATTAAAGGTGAGTATGCAGCAAACATCCCATACTTAGAGCCTATAGGAATGTTGTTTTGGATGCTCTTCAATGCTTTACTGAGATTGACTTGCAGGTAATGCCTAGGGGACAATATACTTGCAGATGGGTTGGCTACATCAACAACTACTTGTAAAATCCCTTTTTGTCCCACTCGCAAGTACATAGTGGAGGTGAAGTGCAGACCAACCGTTCCTGACAACAGCAGATATTGGCAGGTATTTGGAAATGACAATTAGATCGAAGATTTTCTACAATGTAAGAATGATTTCGAATGTACAAACATAGATTTAGAAAATGATGATGAATATGTAAATAAATTTGTTTTTGAAAATGGTAGTGTAAATAAAATAGATGTTGAAGAATTTAATGAAAATGAGGTAGATTTTGATATTCTGCAATTGAAAAATAATGTGTTACCTATAGGTTTAGTTCTGTTGGAAGACTTGTTTGATTTTAATGATGTAGCCAAAAAACCTAAAATTGAAGCTAGTGGTAAAGAGGTTGAAGAGTGCAACATAGGAACAGAAGAAAACCCCAAAATGATAAAACTGTCTAAATATCTGCCACTGGAGCAAAAAATCAAATACATTGAACTTTTTAAGGAATATATAGATGTTTTTGCCTGGGGCTATGAGGACTTAAAATCCTATGACACAAGTATCATACATCATCGAATTCCCATAAAAGAAGAACACAAACCTTTCAAGCAGAAACTTAGGAGAATCAGTCCCAAGTTGCTTCCCCTTATAGAGAAAGAAATAAAAAAGATTTATGATGCAAAAATTATAGTTCCCTTGAGATTTTCCAAATGGGTTTCTAACCTAGTTCCCACCAGGAAGAAAACCAGTGAGATTAGACTTTGCATAGATTTCAGAAACCTAAACAAAGTCTCTCTTAAAGACAATTACTCATTGCCCAAAATGGACCATATTTTGCAAAAGGTAGTTGGGTCTAGTAGAATTTATTTATTAGACGGTTTGTCGGGTTACAACCAAGTCCTATTTCACCCAGAAGATCAAGAGAAGACAACATTCACCACACCCTGGGGAACCTTCATGTATGTGAATATGCCTTTTAGCTTGATGAATGATAGTGCCACTTTCCAAAGGGCAATGGATATTTCTTTTGTGGACAAACTAGTAATATTTATAGTAATATACCTGGATGATGTGACTATATACTCCCAGTCTGACGAAGAACATTTGCAGCATCTCAGACGCGTGTTTGAGAAATGTAGAAAATTCAGGATTTCATTGAATCCAAAGAAGTCTTTGTTCGGATTAGAGGAAGGCAAGTTACTGGGACACATAATCTCCAAGGATGGAATCAAAATCGATCCTAGTAGGATAGAAGCCATTTAGAAGGTGGAACACCCTAGGAACTTAAAAGAACTGCAATCATTCATAGGCAAAATAAATTTCCTTAGAAGGTTCATACCCAACTTGGCCGAACTTCTTATGAACATCACTAACATGTTGAAAAAGGACGCAAAAATCAAATGGAACACTGAAGCCAAGCAGTCTTTTGAACAGGTAAAGAATGCACTTACCCAAGCTCCAGTTTTGATCAGCCCATACTATTCCAAATATTTTATCTTTTCTCTTTTGCATCTAAGCACACTATAGTAGCAATATTGTTGCAGAAAAATAGTGAAGGGTACGAGCAACCCATAGCATTTTTCAGAAAATCTTTAAGAGACGTTGCATTGAATTATAATATTATGGAGAAACAAACATTTTCTCTGGTAAAGGCTATAAAGGATTTTAGAGTCTATATTCTCCATTCTCACACAATTTCATATGTTCCAAACGCAGTGGTAAAAGATATCCTGACTCAGGATAATCTAGATGGTAGAAGAGGGAAATGGATTGCATTCATTCTGTAATATGACATCAAAATAAAGCCTACTAAATTGATCAAAGGACAGGGTTTGGCTAAACTAATGGCAGAATCAAATTGTAATTCTCTAGATATCAATTTCTTGGCTACAGTTGATGAACAGGAAGAGCAGGCGACTCCAAAGGTAAAAGAGGTATTCTTAAACTCTCCTTGGTATGCAGACCTCATTTTTGTACTTCACAACTTACAATCTCCTCCTAGTTTAACTAAGACCAAAGCCAAATTTATCGAACTGAAAGCATTAAAATTTTGTATTCTTGAAGCTAACCTTTATTGGAAAGATCTCGGTGGTATTTTGATTAATTACCTATTGAAAGACAAAGCTGACAAAGCTCTGCAGGAGTTCCATGTAGGATATTGTGGAGGACATCTAAGTTGGAAGACCACAGCCAACAAAATCTTAAGAGTTGGTTTCTATTGGCCTACATTGTTCATTGATGTTCATAACAAAGTTACTTCTTGTCATAAATATCAATTTTTCGAAGGTAAAAAGAAGTTGTTGCCTCTTCTCATGAAATCCATATTAGTTGAAGCCCCTTTCCAACAATGGAGTTTAGACTTTATTGGAGAAATACACCCATCCTCTTCAGGCCAACACAAGTGGATCCTCACAGCCACAGACTATTTCACCAAATGGATCGAGGTTGTGCCATGCAGGCAAGCTATTAACTCTATTATCATAAAAAAATTAGAAACTAATATCTTATCTTGTTTTGGGTGCCCCAAGAAAACTATAGCTCACAATGTAATGGCTTTCAGATCCAAAAAAAATCATATATTTTTGCATCCAATACCACATTACGTTGGGGAATTCCACAGCCTATTACCCTCAGGGAAATGGGCTAGCTGAGTCCTCAAACAAAATTATGGTCAATATCCTCAAGAAAACATTACAAGAAAACAAGAAGTCCTGGCATAATAAATTGGATTTCACACTATGGGAAGATAGACTGAGTAATAAAAGATCAATTGGTATGTCTCCATATCAACTGGTATATGGAACTGAGGCGACTTTTCCTCCTTCTCTAGGAGTTCCAGTTATGAAATTATTGCAGGAAGCTCAGGCAGAGCCCAGTGATATTCAAAGAAAAATAAATCAAATGATTGAGTTACAGCAATCTAGAGAAGAAGTGTACAGCAGAACTCAAGTGATCCAGGAAAATATAAAAACTATTTATGACAAGAGAACCAAAGAGGATAACTTTGAATTGGGTGGTCTAGTTTTGAAATGGGACTCCAAAAATGAAGATAAAGGTAAACATGGAAAGTTCGATAGCTTGTGGAAAGGTCCTTACACCATTCAGGCCTACAGAGGAAATAATTATTTCCTTCTTAGTAATAATGATGGATCAGACCTTCCAGGGGGACCTGTAAATGGCAGGATGTTGAAGCATTAACTTCCACCTCAATAGAGAGATCATTATTCCCTTTCCACTGTACATATCATTTATTTTACAGACAGTTTGTGTGTACAGCTATTTGAAGCCAGCAGAGAAGGCACCAAGACACTAAATAATGTCATAAAAAATTTCAAAATAAAGCAAGTCAAAAAGCAGAAGAATCTCTAGAGGAAGTTTTTCAAGACAACAAGAAATAGGATTCTTGGCACCTCACAAGGAGGGTACCATCCCCAGGTGGAGCCACTGTTATAAACCTATAATTTATAGGATCAAATTTTGATTGTAATTTTGTTCCTTTAGTGTTTTTTGACTTGCAGATATCGTTGCATTCTACAAAAGAAAAGAAAAGGAAAAGAAAAGAAATAAAAAAATGAGAAAAATAAAAAGAGGGCATAAAAGAAAATGGATAAATCCCCATGAAATGATAATGACTTGATCCATACAGTTTAAATATGGCCAAGTCTTTTAAATTTAAGTATTTAGAATTAGTGAATAAGCTTGGCTAAACTATCTAATCCTAGCCAAGTAATTAGGTTAGCTAGTGAATAAATTTGACCAAACAGTCTAATCTTGGTCAAATAGCCCCAAGATAGAGTAGTTTCTTAGCCCAACAGTCTAAGTTGGGCTAAAGGTGAAAATGAATAGGTTAGGACATAGGTTAGTTAGTTCCTCTTCAATAAAATATGTAAGATGATCGATGAAAAATGCATGATCTTGATGGTGAAATGTTTTTCTAACCCCATGGTGACAAAAGCAAGGGAAGCAGCGCACAAAACCCATAAAAGTTCATTAAGCCTAAGTTTTTCCTCATATATTGAATTGCACCTTGGAGATTAAAGATCGGGCCTAGATCTACGACTAAGCTTTTGGCACCTAGATCTATGGCTCTGATGAGTTTTCGGACCCCCATCAACCATTCTACATTTAACGTCGAGGGGGGGGGGTCCGAAAAAGTGATTAAAGTGTGCACTCAGATCTACAAATCTCCCACCAACACACAAAAGGACGATCCACAAGAGATTCTAGACCCCCTGACCATTCTAGTTTTAACGGTGGGGGGGGGGAAGGGGGGGGTCTGACATGATGGTTAAATAATTTGTTTGCAACAACGGATGATCTAGCTTTGTTCAGATCAATGGTCAGCAAGAGATACCGGACCCCCCCCAACCTTTCTACCTTTAATGGCGGGGGGGGTCTGGAATGAAGCAGTGTTCAGGCGGGCCCCATCCCTACGTGGCATCATCTCATTGCATCTTACCTCCCCACTCCAAAAATTTACTGCTTAACATTTTTCCAACTCACCACCATCATCCAGACATGTCACACCCCAAAACTAACCCTTGCAAGTCCCATTTCATGACCCCGTCAGCATGTCCCCTCCATCTAACCGTTACGGGTCGTATCTTTTTCATTCATTTCCCAATCACCATTCTACACATCAACTGGGTACACATGTCATATGTCATTCACCTTTCCCCCTCACTCTCTAAAGGACCCGTTGGCCATTTATTACTGGCCACATACCCGTTGTTCACCTGACCTATCCTTTTTTCGCCCAACGGACACCCGTTCACTAAATTCCAACCACGTTTCGGTCATTCGCATTCCACTCACACTCCCTGTGTATTAGAGACTCATTTTCCTTCACCTCTACAAACATCTCATCCAGCCATAGTTTCTTCCTACTAACATGTGTTCAGTGTGCAGGTACCGATAGAAATCAATGGCACCCAAAAGTAAAAAGTCAAATGTGGAGGAAAATCCATTTCTCCCACCTCCTGACGATCTCGATCAGATCCCATTAGCAGACAAAGACTATTTAATCTCAGAAACCAAGTCTGAATTCGACTTCGTTGATCTACAGTCATGGTTCAAAGACACCTTCATCGATCAGAGCGATGAAATTGGGCTCTGGGAGTCAAGTTTCCCTCTATATCTTTTTCCCCAAGTCCATCATTTTCTCGAATTCGCCCTCAAATGCCAAGCGCACTACCTCCCTGATCAAAGAGCCATAGTATCTTCATCTGGAGAACCTTTTTCCTTATTACACTCGAGGCCATCGATCAAATGATGCAAGTACCTAGAGTTGAACCCCGTTCTCCCCTCACAATTGAAATTCTGATAGAAATGTATCAAAACTTGTCTTTTCCCCAAAGAGCACAAATCTTTGAGTTGTTCCTCCCACAAGATGCCCAATTTCCTAAGAAGAATCCTCCTTATCATACCTCCATATTTTCCAAAAAGGGAAACCAGATTATCTCAACACTTTGTTGTTTGCTCGGTTATTTCTCAAACGAATGGGTGGATGAACCTATCCTAGGTTTCCTGTCAATTTTCTCTGTTGAAGAGAAAGTTGCCACCCAGTTTGATTACACCGGTTTTTTGGCCAAAAACCTACACGAGCAACTGGAAAATTTCCCTACATAAGGCATGTTCCGGTATTCTTCAATACTAGCCTACATGTTTATGTTGTATCAAGCAGACAAATTTTCCTTTCTCATGCAAAAAATGGACAAGGACGAAAAACTGCAAGCAGTAACTTTATGGATATTAGTGCTCAGAAGAAACTCCTTTGAGTTCAATTTCAAACAATTCATCGATTTGTTTTATCACCCAGTGGTAAGCATTCTCAGTGGAAGACCAAAATCAAGGATAAACGAGGAGATCCAAAGAGTTTTGCACCTTTCGGATCTCGTAAAGATAGGGGACTAGTTCCTATATCAGTATCACATGGAGATCAGAGTGTATGGGTGTGAAGTAGCTCCATACAAATTGCCCAAGTATGTGAATGTTCGAATATTTGCACTGGATTATATTCATCAGATGATAAACTCAGATGACATTCATTTTTTGTGTATGAAGAAAAAACAGCAAATGAGGATTAAAGGGCAAATAGGACCATTTACCTGCAACAGTCGAGCTGTTGGGGAAGAGGTAGATAAACTATTAAAGGAAATGAAATTTAGCACCAGTTTCATTTGGCATTATGATCCAAGTGGGATCATTGCAGAGATGAGATCCAAAAACAAAAGTTCACCTTATGCTCACACCCTCAAACCAGAAATTGAAAAGTATGTGAACCAGACAGAGTGGGAGGCAAATACTCTGGTAGATATTGAACAGCAGGAATCTCCTTCAGTATCTATTTCACAGACTACCACTCCACAGGTACCAAAGAAAAAAAGGCCAAGAAAGGATGCCTCTCCTTCAATCATTGAGGTATCAACAAAATATTTACAGGTATACAGCAAAAGACCCAAAATCACTCATGCTACTCACATGTCTGGTGAGGAAGATCCCTACTCTTCCAAAGTGATTGAGGGAAAACATCAAGTGGTGTCCACTTCTTTTTCAAAGAAGTAGATGGATATAGCTGTGACCACACAAACTCCACAAGGATCTGTATCTCTGAACATTTTCAAAAAATATGACATGATTAAAAAGAAGAACCAGATGTTGACCAATGGCACCTACACTCAATTATGGAAGCAAACCTCCACAACATAACACAGACTATTGTTAGCTTTTGACACAGAGAATGGAAGAATGCATCTAGCATTTCTGCAAGCACAGGTGCCTCAACCCAAAGAGATCACTGACTACAAAAGCTCAACTATTGTTTTTGACACCAAACAATTCCATCCAGCTGACCAGATGGATTTGCACAGACAAACTGGAGAAATGGTTTTCTCCACATTGGCACATGCTTCCTCTATGGAAGCAAAATTACAGGTATCTCTAAACAATGTTCAGACCCAATTGAAGCTGGAAAAGATATCCTCTTTTGTAAAAGATAACAGAATAAAATCCTTAGAGGAGTTGGTGCTCAAGATTGGGTATGATCCCTCGAATGTAAAAGCAGCAGAGGAGATGTTAAAGAAAAATAATGATGACATTGCATCTTTGAAAAAGTAGTTGAAATTGCCACCAACAGAGGATTCACAAGCTAAATAAATAGTTGAGACATAAGACGAGAAAGAGGAATTGTTGAAGCTAATCATGCAGCAGAACGCACAGATAAAGGAAATGGAGGCAGAATTGGAAAGGTTATTGAAAGAGAAGGAACAATCAACCCCGATGGAAGTCATTCCATTGAGTGTAGTTCCCTTTGCGGAAGTCAATACAACAACTGTGCCAACAACCACTACAACAGAAATTCCATCGGCAACTCCATTGACAGCACTGGAAAAAACTATGAAGCTAGCAAAATCCATGGTGGAGATGACTCTGCAAGGAATAGAGATCAATAGGATGAAAATGGAGGTTGAAAGTCTCCAGAAACTCAATTCTTCATTCCAAACAAGATACAACATTGAGAGACAAGTATCAGAGAAGCTCAAGTAGGAAATACAGCAGCTTCATAAACAAACAATGGCAGGTAAGACATTAGCAGAGGCTAAGGAAAATATCTGGATAGATATCTCCAACTTCATAAACGAAATTTGGCTCATGGTGCAAATCATGTTCGAGCAACATGATCTAGTGCTGAAGAGTAGGTAGGTCATCGACAGGATAAGAGGAGAACTGGGTGAAATTTCCTCGGCAGCTAACGAGATCATCGAGTTTCTGAATTCAAAAACCAAGGAAGAGCTTGAAAACCTTAAAGTTGAAGACAGAACAGAGACTATCCTTGAAGTTAAAAGAGTGTTGGCCAAAAGAGGATTAATGTTGCAGTTGGAGGAGAAAGATCAAAACATGGACATTGGAGTTCAGAGGTTTTTTAACAAGCTTGAGGCCTTACAGAAAAAGGGCCTTCCTAACTTACTTGTCCTAAATGATAAATTGATGACCTTATCCGATTATAAGAAAAATATTTCCACTGTGGCCAAAGACAGTTCCAATTTCTCGGGGATACAGGGAAGCATCACAGGCAAAGCGTTCTTGGAGACTTTGTAGCATGACCTCAACATACATCACGAAATCAAGTACATTTTCCTCACCAAGCTAACTTTTTCTAAGTATACCGAGATGGATGAAATCTACCGCCGGCTATTGAAAGTTACCATCCCCGGTACACAAACATGGGATGAGTTGTGAGAATTGATTGAGTAAAGATAAAGGTCTCATCCAAGTCAGCATCCAGCGTAGTAAAAGTCATATGAATGACTCACCAACGGTCTTCCCCAAAATCAACATGAGAGATTTGACACATCATCATCAGTTCCTATATTTTTGCATCTTGTTATCTAGATAGTTAAAATTAGCATCTGCCATGTCCTGATCATTGATGACAGGGTCGCTTGTAATTTTGATTATAAATACTTCAAAATTTGAAGTACAAAGGGTTGATCTTTACGCCTGAGCAAGCTATAATCAATGTAATTTTTATCAAGAGGTTATTCCAGTAATACAAAGAGACGTTTCACAGGATTCCTGCGTGTTAGTTGTTGGTGAAGTTTCCTCTGTCTTCGTAAAAAAAATTATTTCTCAGTTATCATGTTGTTTTTCTAATCTAATCTTTAAAAGAAGTTAAATTTGTAGAATTTTCCATCGTGTACTCTGTTCCTAATATTTTACAAATTTAAATGTTTTCCTTCTAATGTTATAACAAAGAAATTCTTAATTTCTTTTTTGTTTTAACTGATATCTCACTTTTTCAGCAATCCATCATTTTATTTCTAAAGAATCCAGCAGTTTCACTACCTTGCCCTGTAAAACGAATCTTCTAAAAACTATCCTTTGATCTCCATTTTTATAAAAAAGACCCCATAGCCCAATGGAAGTGTAAGTAACATTCAGCCATTTTATTAAAAAATACAAACAACTCGGTACTATTCTTTTTTAACTAGCCTAAGATCTAAAAATCCAAACAAATCTAAATCTTACAGAGAGATCCCTCTCTGAAACTGGCAGGGCTAGATCCTAGTTTCGAAGTGGTTGGTTAAGGTTACCTCTTGTAAATTTATTTTTCCCTTTTACAACCTCTGGGAATTTACAGAGTGCTAACACTAGGGACAATAGGCATAGGTCGTAGTTAGTATTGGACCACATATGTGCCGAGGGAACCTTTTGTACTCTATTATGTAGTGAGTACTTGAGCCCAACGATGTATACCATCTCTATTTGAGGCTTTATGGCCCACTTTTGTAGTTATGAAATTATTTTTTGGACACATTATTATATATATACATATTTTTTCGTTATAGATAAAAAAATTCTACAAATGTATTTACATGTGCATGTATGTGTGTTCTTTTACTTTTATGTGTGAGCAATATGCCAATCTAATACATGATTAGCCAATGAATTTGTTAGTTGATTAGATCTCCTAGGAACATGAATATAAGTAATATAATCAAAATAGTGTTCTAAGAGACGTACCCTAAGGAATCGTCGATGAAGGGTGGGATCATAGATACGATATACTCAATTTAACTTAGACACGACCATTTGAGCATCTAGATAAACCCGGAGGTGAGAAATACCATGTGACAAGGCATCACGTAGTAATTCTATTACAGCACAGTACTCGGCAACATTATTGGTTGCTTCGCCCAAACAAATACTTTCAGAAGACATCAACGGACCAAAGGGTGTAAATATTACCCAAGTTGTGGAAATAGGCCTCTGAGTGTGTCGACTAGCACCATATTCAAACCCAACATAGACCTCAGATTCACTTGACATCTGCCACAGTGAAAAAGAAACACAATAAACTACTTGTCCATAAAACAAAAAGACAAGAATGTATAAATAAATTTATACATTATATACAAGAAGTCATGCCCAGGTGACTGATCTAAGAATAATACTTCTTAAGGTAGAGCTCATTTCTAGGCTTTCATAAAGCATTATCTTAGATATCAACTAGTTGATAGGAACCCTTTTCTAAAACTTTCTTAACAATGAATGGTCTGAACCACATGGGTTTGAATTTTCCTTCCCCCAAGGGATCTTTATCTTGGTCATAGAACAGGACAAGATCTCCTTCGTAGAAAACTCAAGGGTGGATGGACCAATCATACTGACACTTGACACATTATTTGTGAGCCTCATTTGAAAATTTTGTATCTCGAAGTTGCTTATCGAGCTACTCGAGATATAAAAGATGCTCCTCAAGTGGAGTAGTGTCAGGAAGTAGTTCCACTTCCAACTTAAGAGAAGGGATTTGGCACTCCATGGGAAACATTGCCTCCAGCCCCTAAATTATTTTGAAAGGAGAAAAACCGATAGTAGTCTTGACTGAGGGTCGATAAGACAAAGTGTCGAGTACAACATCAAATGTTGATTCAACTTGGTCGAATTGATTGTCCTCTAAAGAATAGTCTTGAGAGACTTATTAACAGCCTCCACTTGACCATTCAACTGTGGGTAGTATGGTGAAGAATGTTCTTGCTTAAACCCTAGTTTTTATGTTAACTCAGACATCATCTTGTTCTAGAAGTGACTTCCATGATCTATGACGATCTCCTTCTAAATATCAAACCTGGATACAATCTGGTTAAAAACGAAAAGTGTAGTCATTTCTTTGTCATTGATGAACTTAGGAATAGCCTCGGCCCACTTAGTAAAGTATTATATTTCTATGATGATATAGCGATGTCCCCTAGCTGAAATCGGGTGGCATGTAGTAAAATCAATACCTCACTTGGTGAAGGGACCAACAACAATAACTGGAAAAATGGGAGCGGGGTGTACCCACATCTTTCGAGAGAAGATGTGGCACGGGTGACACTTCTTGAATACCCCTACACAATATTTGATCAACAAGGGCCAAAATTATCCAGCGCAAAGAATCTTCTAGGTTGTTTCCAACCTAGACAGGTGACCACCACATGCTCATGTGTGATAGTCAATCAACACAATTTTTTCCTCTTTGTGAGTGAGACAACGATGGAGAATAAAATACAGTCCTCAATGATATAAAGTATCATCGATGATGAGATAGTTACTCGCTTGATATGTGTATTCGCCGACGCTCATCGCGAGAAGCAGAATACATGCATTTCAAAGTTTGAAGATACAAAGTTATATCTCCATACCAAGCATCTAAAGATGCAATAAGGAAAATATCCCCATTGATCAGTGAGTCTTTGGGAAAATTATTACCACTCTTGACCAGAAGTTTTGAGATTAGTGGATAAAATACCAAGGACTTTTTAGAATTTGTTGAAACAAAATCCAAGTCAAATTCTTGCAGGATGACTATCCACCAGCTGATTTTCCCACTGATGACCCATCAGGTTAACACATATTGAAAATGGTTCACAATAGATACAACAGTGGTATTTCGAAGTAATATGTAATCATGGAACCGTTGGACATCATGAACAGTTGCCAAAGTAAGTTTCTCAACATGTGTGTAGTTGAGTTTCGGTCCTACCAAGTCTCGGATAAGATAGTAGATAACATGCT
Organism: Picea glauca; assembly: GCA_000966675.3. Classification (NCBI taxonomy): domain Eukaryota; kingdom Viridiplantae; phylum Streptophyta; class Pinopsida; order Pinales; family Pinaceae; genus Picea; species Picea glauca. The sequence continues at coordinate 162,966 of JZKD02S2133639.1, forward strand.
CTTTGAGTGTGTCATCCTCTTGGACCAAGACCATGCCAATAGTAGACTTTGTGGTAGCCAAATAAAACAAGAAATACTTTCCATAATCTGGAGGACTGAGTAGGGGGCAGATGTCAAATAATGTTTCAATGCTTCGAAAGAGTGTTGAGCCACTTCATCCCAACATAATGGGACCCCTTTCTTCAAGAGATGCATAAACCCTTTAGTAATCTTAGCATAGTTGGCAGAAAAACTCTGAAGAAAGTTGGCTTTCCCCTGTAGACTTTGAAGATGGGGGATTGTGCATGGGGGAGGCAATTGAACTATTGCCTCAACCTTCAAAGGATTGACCATGATCCCTTTAGTTGATACAATAAAACCTAACAAGCATCTCGATGTCACACAAAAAATATGCTTATTTGGATTCAAGTGAATCCTATAGTAGCGACACCTCTCAAAGATAAGTCGTAAATGGATGGGATGATCCGATCTCTTACAAGAACGTGATGCCAGATCATCAAGATATGCCTCAACTATGTTTTTGAGGTTGTGGAAGGAAAACGACATGGCCCACTCAAAAGTGACTCCAACAATCTTAAGGCCAAAATGCATTTTCTTGTATGCAAATGTACCCCAAGGAAAAATAAATTCCCTTTTATGTTGGTCCTCAGGCTTTATCTGAATTTGGTTGTATCTGGAAAAACTGTTCATAAAAGAAAATACCTCACAACCTGCACATTCATCGAAAATATAGTCAATGAATGGGGTTGGAAAATTATCTTTCGGACAAAAAAAATTTAGATCACAGAATTCCATACACATGTGGATTGTACCTTGATTTTTGTTGACAAGAACATAGTTTGACACCCATTCTCTCAACTGCACTGGATAGATGAAACCAGCCTTGATGAGTTTCTCTACCTCATCCTTGATCATCATTGCCTTGCGAGGATTTATTGGGTGAAGCTTCTATCGAAGAGGCTTAACATCGGGGTAAGTTGTGATCTCATGTTCAATGATACGTGGTTCAATTCATGGCATCTCCTCATAAGAACAGAAAAAACATTACAAAAATCTCTAAATAATTCAGTGTAGATATGAATCTCTTCGGGGAAACAATCTACTCCGACGAAGAAGTTTTCCATGATGCCATGGGCTCTAGATATGTCGATAGGAATTGTTTCACCTATACTTTCCATGTTTCCCTTAGCATAGATTCCATGCATGGCCAGAGGGTTAACTGGACAAGGGACATATCCATTCATGGTCATAGTGAACTCTCCTGCCTCTATTCTCCTCTGCTCGGGTGATAAATAAGATATGTTATGAAGATCATCCCAAGGTCTGTCCAGCCTAGTCATTGCCTCCAAAATTGCCTCATCAGAGGGAAAGACTAACTCCAAAGGATTGTAAGTGGCGAGAGAGTCTTGAGCCCAAATAGGCTCGAGAACAGGATCTAGCTCCTGTGGGGGAGTTGGATCATGGTTGGTCGAGTCTTATTGGACAATATTGTATGCAACCTTAGCAGTGGATAAGGGCATAGCCAATCCAGGGTGCCCTACCCCTTCCATCGAAGACGATGGGGAATGTAAAATCCACGGGTCATTAGAGTAACTTGTTCTAAAATAAGTGACTTGAAATATCACAGCCTTCGGCTGGTCGGGGAAAATTGAAATAAACTTTCATCATTAGTAGGAAGAGGATAATAAAAAGTCCCCATTAAATATGGAAACAACTTGGCACCTAATTTCATGGTACCTGGTTGTGGTTTGTTAATCATCGAGACTGTGGATGCCCCCAATGAAGGGTCAGGATGGGAGACGAATAATTGATAAATGGTTATGATCTAACCTTCATGAGGAAAATATAAGACCCAAAAAATTGTGGATACATCCGTTGTCATAGCATAGGTCCAACTCTGCCCTAACAGAAGATTGTAGTTGGGAGGTGCATCGACTAATTCTACTTCAACGCACACAGTTTTTCCCTCCAATTGCACGGGGAATGAGGGAATTATGCCATGTGGTCTAAAATATCAATAGTCAAATTTTTTTAGCAACGTGGGAGATAGAGAAAACTCAGGTTGGTCAATGGCTTTCCAACATGCCAATGACATCACACAAGTCGAGGCACCCTCCTCAACCACCGTACGGAAAATATTTCGTGTGAAAAATTTCATGGCATACACCACTACTATATGAAAAGCGACGTGGTGAGGAAGACAAGGTTTATAATCTGTAGGATCAAAAACAATCATTCCTGAGTTAGTCATCTCGGCCACTCCCAAGGAAGACAACAATGATTTTCTCTATGAGGGGCAACTCTGGAGGACTTCCAGAGTAGACATTGCACAAGGATTTTATGCCAAATCCTCCATGACAAAATAATTCTAAGAAGCCCTTACGTTCAAGTTGTGAGAAGCCTTTTTAAATGCACCCTTAGGTATTTGAGTCATATTTTCTCCCACATTCCTCTCAATTTGAAGAGGAGGCAGTGGGTTGGAGGCTTCTTTTCCCTTCTCAGCAGATTTTGGCATTCTGTAATTATGAGCCCTGGTCTGTAGATGAGCATCGGATTTCATCATATAAACGTTTTTGGCTCTGTTGTTAGTATAAGGCACAGGGGCTCCCTGATTTCCCCCAAGCGCGTTCGTGGATGTGGAATATTGAGAAAAACATTTCCCTTGTGGAAAAGGGTTGGTTAACACAGTAGGTTGTTGTTGTGCCAATAACTTTTGGGCTTCCTCAAGTCAAGGGAATTGGTGAGTCAAGTGGTCGTCCGTGCAAAGATTACATGGAAACTTTACCTTGCCCTTTTCATTTTTTCCCTCACCAGCATTGTTCGCTTCCTTCTTATCCCCCTTGCCCTTCTTTTTTTTATATTTCCTCTTTTCCTCGGATTTTTTGTTACCCTTGGGATTCGTCGATTGCACACAATGTACATCCAATGTTTGGGTTACGGGGGCAGTCGAACTAGGAGTTTGGTTGGCCATAGTCTATTGAATTGATAATTGTTGTAACTGATTAGTCAACTAATTTGTGGGATTTCTCTGTGTTGAGCCTACTATGCCATCGATGTGGGGCCCAAACTTCTGTTTGGTCTTTTCAAAATTCGATCGTGGTGCATCAGGAAGGATCGCATACATCATACTGGATTGAGAGTAAATCAACTTCACTTGTTGGGCTCTCATGATAGCCTCTTCTTCAGAAAAGACCTTGGACATCACAACATCTTTGGATACACAAGGCACCAAGGACTTTAGGAACCACTCAAGCAAAAATGCAAGAGGTACCTTAACTTTGATCAATATCTTTCATCAATGCCATTCTCGGATGTGATCTGAGATATGGATTCCTTTTGTTTGCTCAAATTTGGCCACTAACTCAGTGTTGGCATCATATCTTACCAGTTACTGGAATTGGTTTAATAAAACCATAGCCAAGTCATTAAAGTAAGTGTACTTCGAGCTATCGATCTCGATATACCATTTTGTGGCACCCCCTATAAGAATGTGTTGAAACAAATCAAATTGAATGGAATCATTCGTTAATGAGTTGGATGAGCACCATAAATGAAATGTCGTAACATGATCACTTGGATCCTCACCAGGCTTGCCTTCGAACTTAGGGTTGTCCGAGGAAAACTTAGTAGGCATGGGGGGCCAACATGAATCATGACAAATCGTGTCGTTCAAAAGTCTTGAAAAGTCTGTAAAATGCAGAGTGGCTAGGAAAGGTAATATAGGTTGTGGTGGATTCAAATGAAAAGAGGCGTCTGGAATTTTACTAGCACCAGGTTTCTAGGAAAAGTTTGGCTACTGGTCAGGATTTTGGTAGAAACTATGGTGGCCTTGGCCAGTAAAAGGATTTTTCATTTGATTCTGCATCATCGGTTGATTTTCATAATTGGATGGCATGCCTTGTGTAGGGATTGTTCCACATATGGTATTCCAAGGACCTTGGTTGGGGATGTGTGTATTCAACCCTCCTAGCATAGGTATTGAACCTTGCCCGAGGTTCCATTGATTGAGGGAGGGGCTTCCCCCAATTGTCATCCCTTGCGAAGGAAATGAGCCCTACCAGGGATTTCCAATACCTTGTGAGGAGTAAACTCATGTCATCTCTCCTTGTGAAGGAATGAAGCCTTCCATAGGGTTTGGTTGACCAAAAATGGGGTTTCCCCCTGCCAAGAAAGAATATGATGAGAAAAGGTTATTTCCAAATGCACCGAACAAATAAAAAGGCATAGGCCCTACCAGAGTCATGTCAGATTCAATTCCAAGACTCCCCCTACTGAACAAACTATATCTAGTGCTATGCCCGATTGGTTACTGGAAAGTTCCTTCGAGCGAAGGGGATGGAGGAGGGATATGACCCCCACCATAAGGGATAGCATTAAATGGGTTAGTGGTGCCCACAACAGGTCCTTGTAAGGGAGAATTAGAGCTCCATGCCCCCATACCAACAGTCTGTAGAGTATATTAGGTTAGGATCGAACTAGAGTTGAAACTTGGCATCCCATATGAAAAGGGAGTGTCATAAACGTTCTGGATAGAGGGAACAGTGGTCAAATTCATTTAGAGGATTATGACACTGCCCGAAGTAGTGGGTGTTTGGACATTCATAGTCCTAATAGGTGGAGGTGGGGGAGGAGGCATGACACCCCCTCCTACAGCAGACAATATGGGAGTATGAGGAATCCCAAAAGAGGTAGCACTAGTTGCTTCCATCGCCGCTTGTCTAACAAAATAATGTTCAGGTGAAGTCACCTCAGGAGGGACTATCTAATAAGAAGTGGCACTGATAAGTCAGTGACCGGAGGGTTTGTGGGTTGGAAGCCTTCATCTTCAAGGTCATAAATGGTGGAATCCTCTGGTGCAAGAAATTCTTATCTAGGATTTGGCTCGGGTATAGTTTCATGTGTTCTAGTTGCTTTAAAAGAACCCTCTTGATCTAGCCTATGCCTCAGCAGTGGTAGAGGTAGCTCCAAAGTAACCAGTGGTAGGCCCTAAATCCTACATGAATGGCGGAGTTGTTGATATTCCACCTTGTGAAATGATCAACCAACACTTTAAGGTTGAGCTAGCACAAAACACAGAGCACACACTAAAAAGTTCCTAATGGAAAATCAAGCAAACAACTGACTGGCAGGAAGAACAGTTACGCCAATCGACACTAGAGAAACTTACCGCTGCAAGTGTAACTCGAACATGGAAACACCCTCCAGGTACACTATGTAAAGTGTGATTCGACGTCTTCCCTAGGTACTGAGGTATACCCCCGCAATCCCCTATGTAAGTCCTTAAAAATAGGAAACTAGGTTGCCAACTCGTAGTTAGTCTCCAAGCAGGTACAGTCGACAATCGGGTTGATCGTAATGAACAGGATAACAAATTTTGAAGCCTTTCAAGGGTACTGAAAGAAAATGGTCCAGAAGACAATTGAGGATATCGAATAAATTAGAGGTCCATGAGGCTCTGTATTCAAATGCGATCAGCGTAAATCCTAAGAATGAACCTCGATATATCATCCCCACTATGCTCGGTCCAGCTTTGGAGGGGCTATCTTTTCTACCTTTCCTCACGCGACCTCGTGTTTAGGCCCTGTGTTAGAGGGGGGTCCCAGCTGAATCTTATGAAAATGGAATTTTACACTCATGTTGAGGGGTCTTAAATCCATTTAACTCAATAGCAGGAACCAAACATGCCACTAAGGCCCAATTAGACTTTGCATCATTTGATGGTGGAATGGTTCTCCATATCTTTCGATCTTGTTGGTTAATCGATGGGCTTTATGTGGTGATTGACATGATATTTTCCTATGAAAATTCTTTCTTCTTTTTAAACGTTCTCTTTTGTCTTTTCCTTTATTAGATGAGTCTGATAAAGTGATGTATGTTGGTATAAACCAACTAGGTGGAAGGGGGTCTTAACTACTGAATATGGTTGAGCTTGGGATAACCCTCATGCTTAAGCATGCAGACAAAGATATTCACACATGTTACAAGACTAGTACTAATACATTAACTTGTTGGTATTTCAATTATTGACTGAGATACAATTATCGTAGAGAAAATACGCATGTAATAAGATGATGGCAAGAAAAATAGTTCCCCTAGCTCTAATCATTAATCACACATTAACACAATGATTTGATTTCAGATCAGAATTGGAGACCTACCTAACCTAAAGGAAGGTCCTTTCGGTCGAATTCCTCGTAGAAAGAAAGGTCTAGCTCGAGGTTCACACGAAAGCAAGCAGGAATGGGAGTTTTTCATGGTAGTTGCACTTCCCGTAATGAGAATGACTCAATTTAATTGAAAGGCGAAGGAATTTAAAAACAAGTTTTTAAATGGGATTGAAAAACAGGTTGTTCCATGTCTCAATCACTCCCAAAGAACATTTAAGAAAAAGAACTGCAAAAAATATTGAGATAGATAACTTATCAATACATTCATAAACTCTTACTCGTTAGAGCATCAATTAATGAAATAAAGTTGGAAGTAGTTCCTCCTCAATCCAATCATATAATGCCTTTGATGAAAGAACGATATTTTTGTCTTTGGTCCTAAATAGGACTTCTCAATTAAGGTAGTTTGGAAATAGTTATGTACAATTCCAAAAATGAGGGTCCTTCCCAAAACTATCGACCATTTCTAAAAGGTCAATCCTCTTATTTATAATGAATCATTAACTAAAAATAGCTATTACAAGTGAAAGTTAAGTAAAAATAAAATATCACCACATGGCACTTTAATCTCTCTGTTCTCTGAGAATCATCAAATGCTTTTACTGAAGTGGATGACTCTTCTCGTATTCTGACCATTTGACGAAGAGCTCCTCTCATGTGTTGGCATATGGGAACCTATGCTGGTCCATTGGGGCTAAAATAATTTATTTCACTTCTACTACCTGTTCTTTGTAATTGACTATTTTAACACTCAACCACTACAGAATTTCTCAAGCCTTAATCAGATTCTCCATGAATTGTTGTACTTGACCTGGCGCCATGCTCACCACCTTTGCGATCTCTTTTGTCCATGTCCAGTCTTGTTCTGCATGTCTCTTAACAATGTCATGCAGGTCGGAAAAGTCTTCGAGTGAGCCAAATTCTGGGAGACCAATGCCTTTCATCTCCACATTAATCTTTCCCCATCCCTTTTCTCACTCGGCCCACTTCTTATGAATCTCCCACTGAGGTTCCTAGGCCATTCTTACCCAGTATTCGGTTGCTTTCTTTATCTGATCGATGTTGCTATCCCTTAGCACCTGAATACTGTGTTCTTCAGTGTCTCGTCCCTTTTGAACTGCACTAATGTAATCGATACTTTCTACCACTTGATGATATTTTTCATACCACCTCTCCACATCCTTGCAGGTTGCTAGAACCATAAGGGTATCCTCTTGGAAATCGAATATGCCTGTAGTGAAAAGGTGTCATTCACTTGTGAATTTTGTATAAGCATCCTGGAACGCACTTCTCAAAAACACTGTGGCCTGTGTGGAGTCTTAATAGTATTTTTCCAAATGGCGCAAATGCTCCAACTCCTTAACTGTAGCTGCCAGCTCCTTTTCATATCCTTTTGCTCTATCCAATTTGGCATTTGTGATAGCAATCCCTGCACCGATAAGCTCAGATGTCTTGGTCTTTTATGTGTTGAGCAGATTCTCCTCCATAGTGATGAGAATCGATCTATATAACTTGAGCCTTATCTTTTTAGTGGTCCTCTTCATGATGTCTTTTCTCTTCCTGTCATAGCTGATCGCTTGTATGTCAGCAACCTCATCAACAGGTTCGAGGATTTTTTGTTCTCCCCAAGTTAGAGTGTTTCCAAAGCTCTCATTTGTGTGTATCTATTCTAGGATTGGTTACTGAACTTCTTTCATATGTTCTGATAGCTCGACCTTTGCTTGTAGTTCATCAATTGGTGAGGTATTGGCCAAAATTGAAGAACTAGGGGTAGGTTTGGTACTTACCTAGTAATCGGTTATCGAGGTGTCGATTTATTGTTGTTGAATTTCCTCTTTCTGACCACCCAATCCTAGCTCATCCCTCGAGTTGTCCATTGGGGTCCCTGGCAAGTTGAGCAAATCAGTGTCTAAGACACTTTAGACCTCATGGTCGCTCTACGAAACTTTTTGAATTGGATCATCAGGACTTGGGGTAGGTGCTTTCTCAGGTTCTTTTTCCTCGGTAATCAGTATTGGAGTCACCAGGGAAACCTCTAAACTCTCCTCATCATCATAGATGGTTATGAGGTTGAAAAGGGGGTTTGTTACACTTGTTCCACCGAGCATCCTTGATACCTCAGGATGGGTTGGAATTGTACCTGGTGATCTGATCTGTGGTGATGGAACTCTAGGGTTCTCTAGCCCAGTGATTTATTCAAGTTGCATTGACTCTAAGCCACTTGGCTCTCCTATGCTTTTGATTGGGTCATTCAATGGGATCCTCATCATCTCTACAAGATCAGGATCATTCTGCAACTGGTCAATGATTCTCTGGGATCCCTCTAGTAACAACAATCCTCTCCCGTGTTCATTTATGGTCTATGTTGCTCGAACGTCTTCCCTAACTCTGAGGGCCTCTTGAATCGATTTCTCTATTATCTCCACCTACTCATCCATGCGCATAGCCTTGAACCTATTTATGTTCAGGTTGGCCATCCTCTATAATACCTCCTCCCATTCCTAAGTGCATTCTATAAAAATTTCATCCTCAAATTTTTCGTACGTGTATGGCCAACAGGATGATACATGTGAAGCATGTTGGGGGACCAGGCCTTTAGGGTCGTGCTTGTGAAATTTTCCTATTGGGAACTTGAATTCAAGCTAACTCGACCCTTCTTGTTTGGCTTGAGAATTTTCCTTTACCAAATAAAACCCCACATGGAAGTTGTAGGGTATGAAATCCTTCTTCTTTTCCTTGACTAGTGTGGCGTTATAGCCCCGTAGGATAGTCTGATAGCATATTTCTCCCACAATGAGCCAGTCTGTGACATGATTAGGGAGTATATGCACTACTCTGGTGGACCTGAACACCCTGAGATAGGTTGTGTGTTCATCTAAATACCAGTGGCCTACCTTCGCTACCATTTTCTTGGTTGTTGTGTATAGTCTTGGGCATTCATTTTTAAATACAATAAAATAAATTCGGGCGATGAATTCATCACAAATAAGGGTGTAGGATTTTTTGTACTTGTTCTCCCATAGTATTTTGAAGTAAACATGAACAGGGAGCTCCGCAACATGCCAGCTCAAAATTATGTCGGTGAAGACATTTATCCCACAGATAACATTGAGTAGGTACGAGGCCATGTGGAAAGCAGGTGCTTCCCCTTATTTCAGCATCTGAGCCTGCTATACACAGATGCTCAATTGCTTGGAAATTATTGCTCCCCATTTGAAGTTGCTCCCGGAGATTGCAAGAGTGTATTCTAGGGACAACAATTCTTCTGAAAACTTGGAGTAGTCCTTCTCTCCATACAGTCGGCAAATGAGAGGCATCAAGTAGATGTATGGCTCCCTCAAGTTAACTATCCCATACCATTCATTGCTCTGGTTTGTAAACTTCTTTTCCTACTTCCACCATGATTCCATCAACCAGATGGTGTCATGGGATTCATATAACTTCACCACAAATTCTGTGTTAAGTCGCTCCTCTAGGTCTATGAGTTTGTAGTACTTCTAGACTTCTATCGGGAGGAAAAATCTAACACACCCACCATTCTCATCATTGATCAGGAATTTCTTCATGTATGTATGATTGATTAACCACTTCAATACTTCAATACATGGGAAAACTGGAGTTTTTTAGGCTACCATGTGTAAGTATGATCGTCGAATATTTGGGAACACCTAGTCATTGAGCACCCTTACATTCGGGTCGTTGTGTGGGATACACTCTGTGTACTCCTCCCAGCTAATATTGTTGAATAGGTCTCCCCACTGTGGGAGCATTACTTTGGATCCATTATTTGCTTATGTATCACCAAATACTATAGGTTGGATAAAAGATTTCTTCGTTGAGGTTTTAATAACTGGCTCCGCCCTGAGAGCATACTCCAACTGTCTTACAGTACCAGGAGAATGACCTTCACATGTTTTTTCTTCCTTTAGCTTAGGTTCTCTCGGTGAGTGTTTGGTCGTTAGCTTTCTTGGAGGCATTTTCCCTACAGCTAGAAAACATAGTGAGAGACTATGCAAGAAATCATATGCATATATAAAAAATCATGACCGTCGAATTGATAAACTTTAACATGTACCTCTTTCGCTTGTTTAACCTAGTTTTGATAACCTGAGAATCAACACAATCTCGAGACACTTGCTTTGCTTCCTCAGATTCGATGGAATTTTAACTTGCAGAATGAGAGTGTTTGAATCGGTTATAGTGATTGAAACGAGGATGAGTTTACCTTGTCGCATTAGTCATTCAATTCGAAATATGAGTGTGGTTCTACAAATCTTCCACCAGATCCTTATTACGTTTTAAAATTAAATTTGGTCATAGGTCGACAACGAGCTATAATGTGGCCTATTCGTGATTTCAAATTCCTATCATTCAGTTGGCACATAGAGTAGCAATGTATGTGGGGTGAAGCATTAACTGGCCTATTAAATAATAGAATCTAATTGTATCTTGTGCTAAAAACATCACCTCGTTTCGCTAATCTAGTTGGTGGGTCGGGGGTCGGGGTTTCTCTTTAAACACTTGTTGTTGATAAATCCTTGCAAAAGCTTCGACACTGAACGATCTTGCCATACAGAGTTGAAGTTGCAAGGTTGACTCGAAGGTGTGACTAAGACACAAGGAACCTTAATATGACTCGGGATGAAACTAGGTCATACAACACCCCTATGCAACAAGGACACGTGGCACTTGAGACCTGCATCTTCGTTTACTCATGTTATTCGGAATCGGGGACTATTCCTTAGCTATTCATTCTAACAACAGACCCTACCTTGCCAACGCCCATAATTATCAAGGATCAGCGATAATCTTACCCAGGTGCTCCGGATTAATTCTCTCAAAAAATTCCTGATGCTGAAAATGTATCGGGGGTCAGCGATCGACGATATGTTTAACGCATAAAAAACCAATTTTTTTACCCTTTTATATTTCCTCGAACCTGAGCAAGCGCATCGGTCATCGGCTATTGAGGGTTTTTTTATGGATTTTGTCAATGTCTATCCCTCTCGAAATTTGTCGATGCCGATGGGGATCAGCTATCTCTCAAATCTTCATGGCGAATAACTCACACAAACCAAATCCGCCTTCTAGCGATGTCGATGGTGCATCGGCAATCGACAATTAGTGTAATTGTGTGGCCACTTTACCTACTTGAATTTTGTCGACGCTAAACACAAGCGCGTCAGTCGCAATGTTAGTTGTAGATTATTAGTTAGAATCCCAATTTATTTTAGAAACAAGGTCTCATTTAACAAGTTCAAACAAATCTGACTTGATCGATAAGAGTTATGAAAACAAAATAAACCCTCCCCCCATAGTGAAATCAATTCAGACAATAAAAGAAAACAAGTGGTACCCAAAAAGTGACAGAATTTCATAATGATTTTAGGGTGCGTTGAGTGCTCAACAAATCCCTATCACAGACTCTTATGTTTGTTTAGGTGGCCTTGAAGAGTTTCCTCTCCACACCTATTTCAAGGCCCTATAGCCTAGACTACTTGATGAACCCTACAAACAAAAGTCTAATTGATTTTAAGTGTTAATCATTTATTTTAAGTGGCTTGATTTACTCAAATGGGTATGGACGTGTAACTTATGGTGTTTTCAAGATACGAAAGAGAAGAGATAAAAGCTTTAGAGCATTCTTGCAAAAGAAAACTAGGTTCTACAATTCAAAAATGTCTTTTAATCTTTGCAAATGCAAACTTTTCAAATTATAGTCCAAGATCCCAAAATGCAAAAAGTTTCCTAGAATGCGCTTTTCATTTTACAACGCAAATGCAAACTACTAAACTTTCAAGGAAATAGAAAAGAAGGAACTTTGGAAATGGAACTCTTTCCGTTTGTAATAAACAGCCTATGATACAACTACCAAATAAAAATACATAACTAAATGCAACATTTTTTTATTTTATTTTTGAATGCTTAGAAAATAAAATCATAAGTAAATGATATTTTTTTGTTTTTCAAAGAACAAACAATGTGAAGAGAAAATAAACCCCAAGACTAACACAGACCCTAAACCACTACTTGAACGTAGGGATTAATTGGAATCCACAGGAGGATATAATGCTTAAACGTTCACCCTAAATCTTCAAATAAAATAAAGAAATAGCAAGGGTTCTTTACAAAGTGCAAGATAAACTGAATATTTAACCCGACCAAACACAATTAATAGAGACCCTCAAGAGTTCAAGAAGGCTTGAGAAGCACAAATCTTCTTTCCAGGAAAGAAAAAGTCTTTTTTTTTAAACCTTCCAAAACACAGAGACGTGTGTTGTGCATGAGAAGCCTACATATGTACACAGGTTGTATACTATGCAAACCACGTATGTATGTGTTCTATACAAAGGATAGGGGGCATACACCTCTGCAAAATTTCAAAAAAAAAAGGTTTGGATAGCCAACTTAGCAGGGAAGGTTGGTAGGCACTTCGAAGGTGACAAAATACCCTAACTGACTCAGTAAACTTGGAAAAATAAAAAATAAACTGAAAAAATCAAATCAAACTTAAATATCCCACTAAGACCCTAGAGAGACTCCCCAGTGGAGTCACCAATTCTTCTATGCGGAAAATCCCCCGAAACCATCTAAACTAAATTATGAGAGAAAGAGGAAAGAGAGGGTTAATGAGTGCACCTTCATTCCTTGTGGTTTGTCCAGACCTCTTTCACTTGTTGTTGCCTCCTAGATCGTAGATCTCCTCCCAAAGATGACCTACAAGGGGTTAGGAATACAATGCAACAACATATGCAATCTCTAATAATCACTTTAAAAGTCTAAACATAGCTATGAATGCTCAAATTAACAAGAACATGTGAACATAGGGTTTTGGGACAAGGATAATCTTTTTTATTCAAATTCAAGATAAAAAAGGGTTACAACCTTTTTTGGCGACCACTCTACGAACCAAGTCTGGGATCCTCTGTCATGGCTCCAAGTGCATCAATCCCACATTACCTTCTCACAACCAACATCTCATCAAGGGAAGGGAGAAGGGTTGCATTAGGATAAAGGCTGGAGGGGAAAGATGAAGTTAAAACTCAAAATGGTATGAAAATATTAGGCTAAGAAAGGGAAGGTATTTTGGCAAAGTTTTCTTATTCTATTGTTCATGTCCCTAAATGACTCTGCAAGACCTCTTTTATATGATAAAAATATGGTTATTCAGTTTGGGGATGGGCTACAAGGGGTAAAATGGTTAGGAAACCCTCCATATCCTGTAAATTCCACTGAATTCCGTGCAATTTTATTTTTTTTTTCAACTTTTGGAGGTAAACGTGGGCTAACTAGCATGCATCACATGTGTGTACATGGGCTAACTAGCATGCAGCACACGTGTGTACGTAGGCTATTAGTGCAGCAGGGTGTGTACACTATCCAAAAAAACGTTTTTTAGAAGGAAGCATCGACAATATTTTTGGAAAAGTATGCAAATGGATGGGCCAGTGTCTTATATGCACAGATATGGCATTTTGGACTATAACAACATTGCAATATTTGTTCCATGGGTGGCACGGGACAATTATCTTTTTCAAAGGCCTTATTCAAATTTTTGAATTAGACACAAAGCCTTATGTCCCCATTCTTATTCCTCACATGAACCAAATTGGAAATCCATTTAGTGTGTCTGATGGGGAATATTATTCTCATTTCCAATAGCTTTTTCAATTATGTTTTTACTCGTGGCTCAAAGCTTGGGTGCATTTTACTCAAAAAAAATTGGAAAGGATTTGTTTAAGGCTTCATTGGGATGATATGTTGGATAATATTTGTATCATAAGTTTGGAGGTCATCATAGGTCCAAGAAAATATATCTTTGTATTCTTTGAACAACTTGATGAAGGCTTGTGTTTCAGTTAGGGAACAGTTTTTCCAAGGTTGATGTTCTGAGGTACATTACTTGTTCCCAGATTTATCACTTCAAACTGCATTTTTGAACTGTTTGTTTTGTGGTTTGTTCATTTCTTGAATTTGTCTTGAAGGTCATATAACTTCTTAAATATTACCACATTATTGGGAATATAATTAATCAGATTGTTTTTACTTTTCTTTGTTTGATCGGCTAAGCCAGGAACATCAATATCCATATTTTGAACATGTTGTCCTTCATCTATAATAGATTCTTTCAAGATATCCTCCAAATGGAGGAAATTAATGATCTGTTGATCATCATAAAATAGTCTCCAGTTGGTTATATTGTCATGAATTGAAGGCCTGTACATTAATTCCACAGAAAAATTATCAGACATTATTCCTTCTGATGGAATTAACTTAGATGCTACGTTGGCTAATAAATCATCATCATAGTTCAATGAATGAGGAACGAGATTGATATTAAATTCATCAAACAATTTAATCAATTACCATACCTCTTGTTGGTAATGCTTGAGATGACTTGAAAGAAAATGTATGGTGTTTCTTACATGTCTTGTTACAATCTTGGAATCACCAAATACCTTAATCTTATTTTCTCCCAAGTCTATTGATTTTATTCATCCCTGAAGAAGAGCTTTGTATTTCGAACTATTGTTTGTACATTGGAACTTAAGTCTACATGCAATCAATGGTTTCTTACCAATGGGGTCCTTTAGTACGTAGCCAGCACATGCACCTTCAAGAGACTTGGATCCATCAAAAATTAAAGTCCACATATTAGGATCCCCTTTAGGTTTAATTATGGACTAATATTTTCCCTTATTTTCTAAATTATTGAGGTTAGTGAAGTTAGGATATACCTTTATTTTATCCCTAGACACTATATTAGACTGTACATATTGGTTGTTGTCAATGTTATATACTATATTACAGTGAGGCTCAACAATCTGAGTGCAATGATGGATTTCATATTGTGTGTTTGATTTTTCATGAGAAGAAGTCTCAGTTGCATGATTCCCAAAGAATATATCATAAGAATAATTCCCCAAAATTGAATGATTGGACATAATGGGTTCATTAGGGTCATTCAAGTATGTTACTACATGCTTCATGTACCTTTCTCTGTCAACTCTAATTTGATTGGTTTTACCATTGTAAGGGAGCCATAAATGTGACCAATTAGTGGAAAAATATCCATCAAGCATAGCAGACCAATCTTTCCTCAAAATAATCCCATAAGTATCAGGGGTATCCACTACTATAATGTTAATGGTTTGGTGCACTTTAGGGTTGGATGATAGTCTGATCAAAACATTCTTTAACTCCCCAATAAATTTGACTCTTGTCCTATCCAACTGTATGATTTGGATATCAAATTATTCAGGTTTAACATTGAGTTTCTCACATACCTTGAGGAGCATTACATTGGAAAAACCTCTTGAAACCTGATGCAGGAGCATCTCTCCACGTCAGTGCGTGCATTCAAGGCTGAAGAGAGGTGCAGCCCTCATTTTCAATTTTGAAATTGAATGTAATTAAATGTTTTAGGTTGTTGAGCCGTGAGGCCGTGCTTTGCACAGGCGTAGAAGTAGGTAGGCCTTTAATGTTTGAAGGCTGAGATCTAGATCCAATTTGTGGACTACATAGCCCATTCAATGCCATTTAATAGGGTAGGTTAGGTTGGAGAGAAGAGCTCGAAGAGCCCCCTCTTGTAAAATATATTTTCGGTCTCATTTTGTAAGAAGTCAGAGTATGCACAAGAGAGAGTGAGTGTGCAAGAGAAGGAGTCGAGACTCTATTAAATTCTGAGCTCGAGAACACCCTTGTAAAATAGGCATTTTCCATTTAATACAAAGAAGCAGTTTTTCCTGCATGTATTCCTGTGTTGAGTGAATGTATGTGTGTGTTCTATTTATGTTGTAGATGTATGTTGTAGGTTTGCATTTGCAGGGAGTTGTTTGATTTTCAGGCTTGAGAGGTTATTTGTGGTTTCATGCCAGGAGGGCGTGACAGAGTACTGTGGTCTCTAAATACCAATGCACAGAAGCACTTCTGAACTCTGTTGATTCGGACAAAGATGTGCCAGGCGGGCACAGGAGCTGAAATCACCAACTCAAGGAGAAGACCTGTGAGGTTGTTGAACACCTCAGAAGGCAAGGCTGTGTAGGCGAGGCACAATTGCAGATAGAAAATCTCTTTGAGTTCTGTAAAGCTCTGTCAGGTGGGCATTGAGCTAGTGCAAGGAGTGCACAAAGGAAGAACTTTGTTGGGAGTTCGTAAGAAGAAAGAATCATTGAGGATTCTTGAGACTCTACCAGGAGGGCATTGAGTAAGTGCTAGAGCACACAGAAGGAACTCTTTGAGTTCAAATATTGAAGAAGAGTCCACTGAAGGATCTTTGCAGGGTTGTTGAACGACCTGAAACACTCAGCAAGAGGTTGCTTGAGTGAAGGATTGCCAGAAGGGCATCCAATTTCTCCATCTGAAGGAGAAGGGAAAAAGGATAAAATCCCTTAGAGGCATGATTATGTGAAAATCTTAGAAGAGATAGAACTATGTGTGCGAAGACTCTGCGAGGAGTGCATAAGTCACAGAACTCTTTGAAGGGTTTGGGGTTCCCTAAATCTCAGGAGAAGCAGCATTTTTATATGCGCAGGCAAGGACTCAAGTCGAATATATCGCAGGTAAAGGAGAACAAAGGTCGAGGCCTTTGAACATTGGAATTTTTCCAAGTGTTGGAATAAAGTGCACCAAAGCTCAGGAGGAGAAATAGATATCATCGGATGCTCCGAATAGATCTGGACCGTTGAAGGTTTCCACGTCCAGGAGGCAGTGTGGGAGGAGCGCACAGGAGAGATGATATGAACCTTTAGATCTCAAGTGAACAACCATCAACTGTTATATCTGACAGGAGATGCACGGGGGTTAAAATTTCGTGAATAGCAGAGAAAAAGTCTCGAAGGAGTCGCATCGGGATTTCAACGTTCGGGAGTTCGGGAGCCTGGAGGATGAAAGTCCGAGCCCTTGACATAAAAAATCCTGAAAGAGTGATTTAGATCTGATTCGTACATCTGCGGGAGGACGTGTTTCATGAGATCATCCGTTTCAGGGATTTGGACATCGGGAGTTAGAGAAGGAAGTATCTGGACTTCGCATGTGGTGAAGTCATGAAGGGATCAGGACCGTTCATCTGAGGAGGATAGGTGGTAGAGATATAGGGATCTCGCGAACTCGAAGGTTCTCAAGGTGAGATCCCAAGAGTTGGGTGCTCCAAGTCGTGAGTGGAGAAGTCACGAGGAGTGGAGACAACCATAGGATCCAGGTCGTAGAGGACCATTGGATCAGAGCCTCATCGCGCGTATCATGCATTCAGAAGTTCGGAGGTTGAGAGGACCTCGTCTCGACTACAGAAGTCATGAAGTGGTGAGAGCCGAGGCATGAGTGTGGACACGTGACAGAACCACAAGGTGGGGCCCGCATGGTTGACAGGTGGATATGTGTTTCCTGGAGAAAGGAGTCAACACTCCATTGACTTCTCACGTCTCATGGATTCACGGAGTAAGGGCATGAGAGTTCAACCCTTCGACTTGCGAAGTCACGAGTAGCGAGAATGTGAGAGGGAAATTTAATGTCGCTTCTCGGGGGTTCGTGAAGGGAAGGTGCCAAGGTTGGACACTCCAATTAGTGAAAGTTCGAGTAGCGAGAGGTGTTAGTGTTAAGCCTAGCCGGTGGTCATGCAAGGAAGGTGATGACAGAGAGGGAGCTATACCCATTTCGTGATCTCGGGTATCACAGGATTGGAAAGGAGGAGTCTAGAGTTTTGACTCGCGAACTCATGAGATTGCGAGTTGCGACAAGCGCCTTTGGAATTGGTCCTTGGTGATAGCACTATGGTCACTCAGAGGAGGTGGAGCTCGTTCCTAGTGTTGTTCGCACAGGGGAGCTTCCTGAAAGGACCTGTGGATCGATTGGAAGGAGATTCCAACTGGGAATCTAAAAGAGCCACTTTGGCTTAGGGGAAAGCTATTGAACGATCCTTAGACCGGGAGGTCATGCGCATGATCTGCTGAGGTAGGTCAAAGGGTCATGCCATCAAAACCACCATGCAGTTGTGCATGTTCCTGTTAAAAATACAAAAAGTTGGTAAGAAATGAGGATTGTTGTATCTTGATATTTGGATAGTCAAAGATGCATTGACAACTGATTGTCTCTTTGGTGTTGTATTTTCAGTGGATGTTCTGACTTTACCTTTTCCCTTTATGGCTCCAACATTAGATTCTTGAGCATTTTTGGAAGTGCTACCTTGCATATTTTTAATGAAATTTTCTTGAATCTAAGGGAGCTTCATAATTTCAACAAGGAAATGTTTTCTTTAGTTCTTTTCAAATCTTCCAAGAAATCATAATCCAATTTTTATGGAGGATTATAAGGATTACTATGTTTGTCAGTAGCATGGGTATTATGGGTGTTTCATGTTGTTTTAGTAGAATCGGAAGAGGAAAGAGGATTAGAAGGTGATTCTTTGCTTGCACTTCTTGTGGTAACTGCATTTTGGAACATGCGTATTTCTTCATCCTCTTCTTCTCCTAGTCTAAAAGAAATATCCCAAAAATAATTGACTTGTTGTTCTTTTGTTTCATCAACTTCTTGATATTGATCATGTTGTTCAACTT
Source organism: Picea glauca (assembly GCA_000966675.3). NCBI lineage: Eukaryota > Viridiplantae > Streptophyta > Pinopsida > Pinales > Pinaceae > Picea > Picea glauca. Next base: position 181,684 of record JZKD02S2133639.1, read on the forward strand.
CCCCCTCTTCTTCTTCTTTAGTTTCAGTCTTATTTTTCGATTTCCTAAGCCTGAAGAGCTTGGACAATATCCTCCATGTTAATACCTTCTAAAGCATAGGGATTAGTTTTGTTCGTAGGAGGAATTCTCTTCTCTTTCATGGGTTGAAACTTAAAAGAATATTGGGGTTGGAAGAGCCTTCTCCACAGTTCTTATTCAGATCAATTATATCATTGGAGAATTTCTTGACAATTCTCTGGAGGTTTTCCATGTCCATGGAATCAAAATCCTTCTTATACTTAGAGGTCTTGGTTACAGTTGTTTTAGTTTTGATATTAGATTTATCTTTTGAAGACTCATCCCTAGGGTTATCTTTCAGACTGAGCATGTCTTTCTCAACTTTAATGGATTCCTTAAAAGTTGATTCTAAAGTAGTGTTCTCGGACCTCTTAACAAACATTGACATCGAAATAGGAAGAACTGAGGTATAAAATTCTATTGAAACATATTCAGCAGGACTAGAAGCCCGGGAATCGTATTCATTAAAGTGAGCAATTTTTTATTAAAATATTTAACATTTTCCTTAGCATCCATTTTTATCCTGGATAGATCTAAGACCAAAGTTGTAGGGGTCTTGTGATCACCAAACATTTATATAAAAGAAGTTTCAAATGCATTCCAACTAGTGATAGATGCTCGGGCGAGAGAAAAGAACCAGGTTGAAGCTATGTTCTCAAATGTATAAGGAAATAATATGAAAACAACATCTTCATATTGAACATTCATAAGTCTAACAACAAGAATAAATTTTTTGATATGGTCTTCTGTAGAATATTTCTTATCTGGGTCAAATTTTGGCAAGAACTTATTAGGATTCTTGGGCAGGTCATGGACCACCCTAGGGACTGCAACAACATCGAGAACTAACCATGGTTGGTTATTCAATGTATTTTGATTAGGTCCAACCATTGGTTGAGGATTGACAAGAATCAGTTGTATTCCTTCTCCTTCAGCCTTGTCTTCAGGGTCACTCCTTAGTGTTCAAGGTGGAGATTCGGGAGGTGAGGGAGGTCTACCACCACCACCACCACCAAGTAAGAAATTCTCTAGTTCAAAATCAGAAAATTTTGAAATTCCTTGTAAAACTTAAGAAAAATGATATTTGGGTGTCCCGACGGTTGGGTTGTCCTCATGGGTGAACAGGTTTTCAAAGAATGGGCCTTACCTCGTAGGGATTATTTGGTCTTGGGGTACTGAATAGTCAATAGGGAGTTGGTTAGTCTACCTACTCCACTATCGAGTTAACAAACATTTGTGAGATTATCTTATTATTGTCTCAACTCTTCTCTCATATAGCTACAAGGGGTTGGGATTATCATCTAGGAGTGCATAGAACCTTGTTGAGTGGAAACCTGAGCGGGAGTATCTGCGAAGTTTGATAGAGGATGGAAGGCTTGTTCAAGGTTGGAAAGGTGAGAATCACTAGACTAAGTAGTGTTGATCAGCATAATCGAACATGTAGGGTTTAGTGTTCCTTGCATCCATTCACTTTGATCTCCCTCCTTCTAATGTCATTTCTGTTGATGGGTCCAAAATGGCATGACAAGAAGGTAAGGGATAACACTCAATAGCAGGTCTCGATTACACCTACTCTCATTTGGGATGGCATTTCTGACCAGTATGTGGGCTTGGTTAACACTCTAAAATATTTTCTAAATATTAATCTGAGAACAAAATGTTCTCATATGAATTAAAATCTAATACTAAATTAACGGATGTTGTCTATTACTAATTTAAATGAAATTCTTAACTATTCTAACCTATCCTAATCAGGAGCAAGATAAATAAAAAATGAATACAATGAAAGATAATACCATTAGGATCAGAAATAATTCATGTATTCCAATTATAGATGATAACAACAATGCTACAGGTACATTTACAATTATTCGCATAATGCATTTATAATATCATATATGTACTAATAAGGAAACATATGACAGCATCAGCATCAAGAATAAAGTGAAGAAATAATTCACACAACATAATTTTGCGATACACAAGAAGAAGATAAATGCACCAAGAAGAGTCTCATATACATTCAACAAAGTCATAAATTTCCAAAATGCCTCTTTCTCTTTATTCGTTCTGAAGTAAAAATATAGTCTTTCATTTACAAAGGGAAAAAGTACCTCTTTCATCACAGCGCAATCTTTTACAAAATAAGAGGAGGTTGTTCATATTATGTAATTGTCATCATTTCATATGACAATGACATCATTTCGTTTCACATTCATGACTGGGACTTTACAAAATTTCATATGATCAAAATAAAGAGAGTTCATTACCAAATAAAATGATTAAGAAGTCTTTGAGTGTTGCATATTCTCTCTATACACCTTCTAGAGCTCGTATTCCTTTAGTATTGCATCCACTCTACTCACATGCATATTTTCTAGATATATCTCATCGTCACAAATCTAGGTTGCCATATCTATCTTTAGGCTTTGTTATGTTCTCTAAATGAATTATTTAGCTAGTGAGCTCAGTTTTATTGGTTTTATGATCTTTTCTTCCAGGATCTATTTATTTACTTCCTTGATTTATTCAATAGTTTGTATGTTGATATTTCTTCTAGTTTCCACATCTTCTATCTTCGACTCAGGTGAGGTTTCTTCTTCCAATTATGCCATCACCTCCATTCCAAATTCTTCAATTATGTTATAGAAGGCTCTCCATAGGATTTTTCATGCATTGCTGACTATTTCTTGAGTACTTTTAATATCATTTATTATGGACTTCAATGTCAAAGAGGAATTGGTATTTGATATTCTGTCTGGTTGTGTAGACTGGCAGGGTACTTGGTGGATCATGATATACATCTTGCCAATATGTAATTTTTTCAAAGGCATTTTGAGCCTTTTGATATGTATTCCTTGTGACTTACAACTGACTACCAAGAATGATTTGGTCTTATCTGCTTCTTTGAACTTCATTTAATATATGAAAGCATTTCTTTTGCACATTCTTAGGATCTTCATTAGTAGTTCTAGCTTTGATTTCCATTTTGGTGTTCCTTTTGCTTCCTTCACCATTTTTCTTCAAGGTTTCATCTTGATTGTTGTTCTTCTTTTCCAACTCTACTTTTTTTCTTTGTTGATATATTTCTTCTACTTATCTGGATTTATTTGCTTTGTCCTTGGTTTTTTGTGCATGTTCCATTTATTTAGTCTCCGACTTCTCCTTTTCTTTCTCTAGTAACATTTTGAATTATTCCTTTACTGCATTCCCTTCTTCATCTTCTTCCTTTTGGAGATTTTCCATGGCCAATTCACTCTGCATCCTTTGCAATAATTCTTCAAAAAATAAATCTCCTTTGAAGAGGTCTTCTATGAAGTTCACTTCATGAATGACTTGGTGTGTGATTTTAACATATTTTACATGGTCATACAATATATTGTGTGGATCATGCCCATTTAGGCTACATGTGAATAGACATATCTCCATCAAGGCTCTGACTTCCTTCTCGACATGGGGTTTTTTGGACAAACTATATCTTCCTATGTGTAGTGGGAAATTTGGCTAGTATTTATAATTTTTCTTTGATAGATATGTTGTGACCCCTTTCTCTAATATTTGATATGAAATTTCCCCAGCTAACAATTTGTTAGGAACATATTTGGGTAAGAGATGTGGCATCCCATTACTTCCATACACCCTTATATAAGTATAATATTATTTTACATACCAATCCCCTATCTCTCTTGGGGTTAGTATGGCCCTTTGAGATATATTGTGTGGGTAAATCCTAAAAATCACCTTGCACATAGGGGCTAATAAATAGTCACAGATGTTGTAAAAATATTCTTTGTAATTTACATCCCACAGTTCCAAGCAATATATATAAATTGGAGGCTGACTTGGAGTCCAACTCCATTGAAAAGTAGGGAATGGTGCATAGAGGAGATTGCATCAATGAGATATGCCAACATACAAAAGCCATGGTTTTTCATACCTAAATATTCCTTAGCTATATTAAAAATGTTGAAAGCCAGGATGCTCACCCAGTTGAACATTTGTCTCGCCTTTTCCACTGTATACACCATCGGAAACATTTCCATATTAAATTGTGTGTTGGTTTCTTCATCGTACAATATACATATCATCTTGTTCAGCAACCTGTGTGGTCTCTTTGGATATTAAGCTAGGATATATCTTTCTCCCTCCTTAACTCATCTCAACTCATGAATGTACCAATTTTGCATTAGTTATTTGAAGTATTCATTCTCTACCCCAAAATTCTCTAGAAAATATTCATTTAATGATATTGTAGGTTCAAGGGTTTGATACATGATTATAATATCCTCGTACTTCAGGGAAGTGATCATAATTTTTTACTCATTGACGATGGTGGTTGTCTCTTTCTAGAGGTGGGTAAAACACCACCGTGCAGCGTCATTGTAGGGGAAAAGCATCGAGCAAGCTGCCAGAGTGTGAATTTTTTTTATTTTGATATTATGATATGCATATATCTCATCGTCGTTAGATGGATAATCCTCATTCTAGAATATACGATAGATTTCATGGTACCTTGGGTAGTGTTCCCTCCCATCGAAGAAATTTGTGTCTGCGATTGTGATAGAGTCCAAGATGATAATACATGTTGGCCCAGCAGCTACTAGGTTTTTCACTTTACTAGTTTGTGAATAGGACATCTTGTCAACTTGGTACAGTGTTACATAGAAGGCCGAAATTATTTTACCTTCCAACTAGTCACAGAAAGCATTAAATCCATAATATATAGTATGCATACATATCTTCTTGAGGATTCTGAGTAATCTAAATTTGCTCTTCTATCACAGTATGAGAACTTACACTTTTACAGGCTTCTCATAGGTAAATGATATGTTGATTAAGGTTTAACAAGAGTTTTATATTTTACCTTTCCACCCTAATCATGTGTAATAAATGCTTAGCATGTTACAGCTTTGGCCTAGTCAGAATCATACTGCCTTCATTAATTCTTTGAGGAAAACTCTTTGCTTGTTATTGTTTGTGTGTCATCGGAGATATGGGGTCGAGAATAGTGTGGGAAGGTTTCTCTATCGTGTCGTCGTTGTGAGGATTTATCGAGATATTTTTTTCAAAACATTTGGCGTTGAATTCTTCTAACAATAATTTATTTTAGAAAATTATTTTAACCCTTGAGAAATATGTTAAGGGGTGCAAATAACCCGTTTAATTGACAAGATATTTATGTAATAACTAATTCATATATCCCGTATTATTTATCATTTCACCTGTGACTTTAATTTACCAATAAAGGTGAATCGTCGTATGAAGGGAAGCCATGTGGAGAATTAACCTTGAAGGGTTGTGATAGCGTCATCGGAAGGATTGATTGAGATGAGGCAATGGATTGCATGAAGGAGATGTTAAAAATTTGTTTTGATATGGTGACCTCCCAACAACACAGGTTGGATAATGTCTTCAGGAAAGGACCGATAGATAACACAGTTGAAAATTTTGTTTCATTCTCCAACGATGAGGTGGTATCCTTCGAAAAATGTTCATCAATGGAATGAGGCCACCTAACATGTATAATGCATAGTAAAGGCTTGTGGTTGGTTGGATTAGAATGCATAATTTTGTTAGGGGCTTTCCTTATACATTATATGGTGATTGGTTCTCAAAATATTTAAGGGACAATCCCCTTCTAACATGTATGTGCAAAGTAAATTCCTTGGTTTACCATACTTAACTTGTGTATCAAGAGGTAGTCATCATCGAAAGATTCTATCAAGAGGAGGCGTTGAAAGATATGGATGGAGGACCTAAAATCTTCCCCAACAATAAAAGGAGTCTTCCTTGAAAAGTGTACATTAATTAAAGGGGATTACAAGAAGTATATGAGACTTATAAAAAGTGTCATAGGTTCTTTAAATATATTAAAGAATTGGGTGAGGGGTCCACCTTTACATGCTTGGAGTCCACCTTTACACACTTGCAATGATTGGTTCACAAGAGTTGTGTAGGATAATATCCTTTTGACATGTCAGCATGAGGTAGGAGGTCACAAGAAAAAGGAAAATGGATCATACATGGGACAAGGTATCGTCGTCAGGAGATGTGGTTGGGAAGACATACTTTCCAAGGGTGCTCTGTTCTGATACCTTCTCCCTATGATATGATTAAGGAAGCTTCGTCATCAGATAGATTCATCGAGAGATATAAAACAACATGACTCTAGTGAAAAAGGCATGATGATGTCTAAGCAATGGTCATATGTGTAGAGGGGATTTCTGAAAGGGGATTAAGTTTGGACTGGATATGTAGAGGAATCATATGATAAATGTAATCTGAAGGGATCTATATAGATCAAACTTTCCTTATATCACCCTCAAAACTTGTGTACAAAAAAGTAGTTTTATGAATGAATAGCTATTCAAGTTCATAGTGATAGGTACCTTGCTGAAATTTTAGTAGGTAGTTGCCCACTAAAATCCTATAAGCTAGATAATTTAATGTTTTGTTATGGATATGAAAGCACATACATCAATCGATTATGTTGGGACCTGGTGGTAGCTAGACTTCAGATCAATCTTACTAAAGTACTTGGCTCCCTTGAGTTGGTTGAGAAGGTCATTAATTTGAGAAATTAGATATTGATTCCTAACTGTGATTTTGTCCAAAGCTCTATAATAAACACAGAGTTGCCATGTCCTATATTTCTTCTACATGAGTATGATTGGGCTTCCCCAAGGTGAGGAACTTGGTAGAATTTGTCATTTTTGGAGCAGCTCTTGAATCTATCATTTGATTTCCTCATTTTCCAAGAGAGAGTGTCGATATATTGACCCATTAGGCAAAGGCATGCCAGGGGTCAAATAGATTGAATGCTTGAACTGACAGTGCAGAGGCACCCTGGTAGGTAAGATGAAGATGTCTCAGTATTCTTCGATGAATTTTCCCACTTGCTTCCACTACGTAAATAATCCCTATGTGAAGGCCATGGATGTGGTTGTGACATTTCATTCACCTTGAGAGAGAATCATGAAGAGTAAAAATTTCCCAATCAAGTAGATGACCTTCTTGTACTACTTAGTTGAGACCAAACAAATTGTTATAGATGGAGCTACCTCTGGCATCCTATATAGTTGTCTTCCCAAAGTAATAATCACACTATGAGGTATATATGCATATATAGTATGGAATTTCCAGATATATGGATGGCCTAAAAAAACATCACAAACTTCAAGTGGGGTAACATCACACAACACCTCATCCTTGAAGTGATTGATGCCATAGCGCAGGTAGCACTATTGGATGATGTGGAGATATCATCTTTAGTTGAGCCACCCGATGTTGTGTGGTTGTGCATGTGGTGTTCTCAGCAACTCCAACTGCTTGACGACCTCTGGATCTTCTAGTTCATTTGGCTGGACCTTGGTGGTAGCGACTGTGGCACTGGGTTCTACATCAATGATATACTTCCCCTTTTCTAGCTCTAAATCATATTCGGGACCTAGATATAACTCTGAGGCTTTCAAATCAAACACCAATGACTACTTCAAGTGGCATTCATTAGTGTTGTGTCAGGGGATTTTTTGGCACTCGTACCACTTCCTAGTGTCTTTCTTCATCCTACCATTACCCTTATTTTCTTGTGGCTTAGACTGGTTGTCCTAAGGTTTTCCATCCTTGATTTTTCATTTGTTCTATAGGCTATGGTTTCCTTTTCCCTCCTTCTGTTGTGATGCATTCGCAGATCCAAACTCCCACTTATTCCTCTACTTAAATTTTTTCTTGATTTTGACAACATATTGATAAGCGGTTCCTAGTGAGGAGATGTCCAGAAAATCCATTTTTTTATGTACCTATATAGACCCCCATGGTATTTTAGAACTAGATTTCACTCAGAATATTTGATACCCAACTTGGTGCACAAGGTATGGAAGGTATTCATGAACTTGAACACTATTTTCCCCCTCTCCTAACATAATGTGGTCCATCTCATGTATTGGTCGACATAGTTTCCAACAAGGTGATATTATTCCTTAATGGCATCCATAAAAGAGTCCCAGGTGGGTTTGGCCTCAAAAATCCAAGACTCCTCTGTGAAATTTTTCTCACAGTAAGTCTTCCACCAATTTTTGACATGGGGGATATCTATAAGGAGCAAAAAGGTGATCCTTTCCCTATTGGAGAAATTTTGGATAGAGAAATAATCTTCTAGCAGATTTAACCATTTTTCCAAAGAATCCACATATATTTAACCTTCAAATACGGGAATATCAAAATTAGCGTGTACCTTGAAAGGGGTGGCACCTCCAAAGTGGTTGCTTGATGAAGACGCATCTGGTGTTGTCGACAGTCATCAAATGATTTGGGAAAAAAATTCCACCATCTCATCCCTTCGTCGCATGAGGGATTCCCTGAGCAACAATTGAATAAGATATCCTACTCCCTCGTATCTCTTTTATTCCACCATGGGAGGTCATCGGGGTCGGCAAGGATGGTCTTTTATAAACTCAATTAGTTCGAGTACCAACTTCTTATACCCTGACCTTTTTGGGGACATGCATAGAGAAACAAATAAAGAGCAGACTACTCTAATACCACTAATCCATATTTATGAGGGGATGAAATAAAATACATAAATACGACATAAATATAGAGATACAATAATACTCAATTACTATTAATGAATTAAATATGTAGGAATTGTAAAAATGAAGAGTGAAATGAACTCGCTAGAATGGTGGTAGCTTATCTTTGAGAAGATATGTGATGGTTATGCACATTCCCAAGAAGATGATTACAATGAGGCCGAAAAGGAACTTTAACATTAAACATCAATGAGAAAACCATAAACATCCAAACCATAACTCCAGAAAATGAAATGCCAAAAGGTTTGTGGGCCCTCATGTGGTTGGTTGATACATCAACTTCCTGGGGGCATTAATTTTTCATACTATCTATGTTTGGGGCACTTGATAACCTTTTGAAAGGTCTAGCTGAGGAGTATGTTAGGATATTTAGACACTTAGGAGTTAGTTAATATCAACTTGGTCTAATGTGTCGTTAGGTAAAAAGTGTGTTTCTTAGTGTGTTTCTTTAGCATGCATTAGTATGCATTTGTAGTTAGGTAATATGACAGTCACAATATGTTCCCAACATAGAGTGATCCGATGGATAATATTCTCCTCGATTTTAATGACTACATTGATCCATGGATTAGCACACAATTGGTCCATTATCTCTATTTAAAGAGCATGGGGGGTCATTTTTGATGATCGATTGTGATAAACTCTCTTGTAAATATCTTTGTAATATTTATCTTTTGCATTAATAAATTTCTCCAAGTGGCCATGATGTTTAGGGATGTGAATGTTTCCCTCTAGGGGTTTTACCACGTCAAAACATCAGTGTGTTGATCTTTGATATTTTTGTGTGAGTGGTTACTAAAGGTGTTCGGCCTTTATTGGAATACGTGCATTGTCAAATAGAGTACACATTCCAAATGGCCCAATACATGCCTTCAGCTATATTCTAGGTGCTTTCGGGCCAAAAAAACTTCATTTAGGGCCGCAAAATGGCCCCGGAAGTTCAAGAGCCAAAAAAACCGTAGAAAAATTGCCAATATCGAAACTGTATTTTGAGCTAGTGGAATAGGTGGGTAGCCACCGATGTCCACCTAGATCATAAGTTATGATCGTCTGATGCAAAATTTCAATGAATCTCAACTGTTGGTGATTAAGATACGAATATATCAATTTCAATAAATTGGTAAGCCATGTCACTGTCTGAATCATAAATTTTGTAATGCCACATCACCTGCCATGTAGGCTTCCGTACCTACCACATAATTTTATATATCACTCTCCTACCACATCACTCGACACATTATCTCATGTGCCACTGAATGCGTAATTGGTGTACGGGTATCTCTTGTAATCATCAGTGATTGGGGGGTTTTGGTTGCATGTTATGTTGAATGGGCACTTTCTTTTTTTGATGTTCTAGTGAATGGGAAACTTGAGAAAATTATTTTCATCGATCATCAATAGTCTATCAGCGTCGAAAAACTTCTCATTCAAACGATGTATGGGATAATACAAACCTTTTTTTGTCACGGATATAATACAAGCTCACAATGGATCACAACCATCTATTTCACTGTTACAATGAATCTCTGCCATTGAAAATTTTAACATAAGTAGTGGCCACTCATGGGTTTCGTATTGCAACGTCACTTTTTTATGTGACCACGTCATCACTTCACGTATCTATTCATACCTCGCCAAGTCATCATATGTACTCAATTCTGAAGCCTCAGCTGACATGTATACTACCACATCATCATAAAGACCTTAACACTATGTGTCGATGATAAAATATGTATTTTTGGAGTTTTTCATTGGGATTAGTAGTAAACATGAGTAGAAAATTATTTGGAAAACATTGATTGTCTTGAGTTGTTGATACCCGATGGTATAGAACACTATGTACCAAAGAAATGGGTTTTGAACCCGTTGATGAACTAAAAAAAAGACATAAACTTGTGTTGTCACTCACTGAAAGTATTTGAATTTGGGTGTTGGGCCATGGAATTGTCATCCTTTTACATCATATTTCCTTATTTTTAATCCCTTTTGTCTTACCCATAACCTCGTATAAATGCTTATTAATCCATTTTAATGCTTATAAGTGGGATTTAGAACCAAGGTGTTTTCCATTGTATTTATTTAGTATTTCATATGAAATATGGTTAAATATTAGAGAGGTAACATACTATGCATGTATCTTTGAAAAGGTGGTTTAGTTTGTGATTGTTGCAGAACCAGTTGTCACTGTTATTACTCCTACAATTGAATATTCACGATTTGGGTTCTTGATATTTATTGCACGGGGATTTATTGAGTCAAAATATGTTTATCCTCAAAATATATCAACAACCCAAATCGTACCTTTTGAGAAATCAAGTTTTCACGATTTGTTGCAACTTGCAACAACTCCTCGTTATTGTTACTCTAGTTTGTTGTTACTCCTACATCATCATTTTTTTTACTCATATAACTAAATATCTGCAAAGTGGGTCCTTCAGATTTTTCATATGAGGAATTATTAAATCAATATAAGTCTATCCTCAAAATATCTCAACAACCCAGGTCGTCTTTTTTGAGAAATCAAGTTTTCATGATTTGTTGCAACTTGTCGCTACTCCCATACTGCAACTCTAAATAGTGTCACAACTCATGTGCTGCAACTCTAAATCGTGTCGCAACTCATCCAAGGAACCTTGAGCCTTTGAAAATGTGAGCCAACACCAGAAACCTTGAGTTGTTGGAACCGTGAGCCATGATGTCACATATTTTTCATTTATGGATTTATGCAACAATAATATTAGTCTAAGAAAATCAAAGATATGGAGATAATTTTGCAATTCCAAGACAAAATATTGGTTTGAGTGGTTGACCAAGAATCTTGGAATTCTTGGGCAAAAGATATTGGATTTATTTATTCTTTACTAATTGTTAGCAAAATATATTGAAAGTTATTTATTAATTGATAATTGTTAGCAAGGATCATGGAAACTATTCATTATTTAGGAAATTATTGTAACCACTATGGATTTATTAAATTCATAAGTGAATTTATTTAGATATTTGTTATTTCTAGTTTCATTGAATTTATGTATAAAAGAAAGCACTCTCTCCATTATTTAAGCAGGACTCTTAAAGAAATGTTTGAATGACAATGGAATAATTCAGTGAGTTTTTATTTTATAGTTTTATGATTTCCTTAATGTGTGATTTAATCAATTCATTTGAGTTTTTATTTTAATTATGGTTTTATAATTTTTGCACCATGTGATTTAATTAATTCATTTGATTTATTTTATTTGCACGTTTGTAATAGATTGATTTATTTTGATTAGCTTAATTAATTTAATTAATTTATGAAATGAGTGCTAATGTAGAATAAATACTAGCACTTTGTTCTATGGAGGCAGGGCCCACTCCACTAGAACAAAGTGTCGTGTAGCTTTGATGGTTGTTTTGGTTTCTTTTAAATTCACTTAGGATCTATTTTATTTTATTTTGTAACTAATTTCTTGATTTAATTTGTTCATGTAATTAGATTACTCATGTGAGGTTGTGTTTGTTTATGCAATCGAGTGTTCATGTTGGATTTCATTTGTTTATTTGTTTCTAATAAATACATTTCATATTGGGTTGCATTCTTTTATGTTGTTGAATAATTGTGCTTAATGCAATGACTATATTTGTTGGTTTAAGTAATGATATGGATCATATTGGAAAGGATTAGTCTATGATTTTGAGGACTTGGTAAATTTATTTTCTAGCAAGTAGTTAATCAATTTCTCAACACGTGTGATTCATTTTCAGCAAGTGTGGTGTGAATTTCAATTTCTGCAAAAGTAACTTAGAGTTTCAATTCTGCAATCAGTTTACCAATACCTGCAGGTGGTTGAAAGCAAGGAGCTGAGGAGCCCACCACTTATTGAGTGATTTACTTTCCTGTCAATGTGCTTTTATTTCTTCAAAGTGTGTTTCTATTTCTTCAAGTGTGGATTTTTGTGGATTTTTGTAGAACCTTTCCATAGCTTGAGAATTGTCTATACTCTGACCACAAATGTAATCATTGATACTATGACTACAACACATATAAAGAATAGTTTTTCCTACATATACAGTGCACGACAGTTCACAAGTTCCATACGAGCCCCAGATTGATAATTAAATGTACAATATTTCTAAATATCTTCTTGAGAAATTAAGGAGGTGATTAAAAGACCCAACATTGGGCATGGAATGTTAATGAAAGCATTTAAACTTAAATATTCACACAATACCATTGTACGATTGATATTTAATGTTAGATTTGACTATAAAGAGATCAAATATATGCGCTTAAGTGAATGCATTTTTTATCATTTGTTGTCAATTTCTTGAGAAGATCCTGTGAAATGAATAATTGTGCATTGAAATCTTTGTTGTGTGACTATATTTTGTTGTCTCAGGTCTTCGCGTCATCAAAAATAGTAACATCATTGTTTGATTTCTCGAATTCTGGCTAGGAAAGCATTCATCATAAGTAATTGTTGTTTAATTTTGAAAATGCAAATGACAAATTATGATCTTATGAGAGTTGTTCATTATACAAGAGGATGCCACCCTAAAGAAGTGTTGCTTGTAAGTCTCCAAAGAATCCAAAAGGACAATTCACCTAGTTGGGGGATACATCAACCCTTGCATCTGCAGAAGGAGTAGAGAAATCACCGAAGGTGGAACCAATGTTTTGAATCTCATTGACAAAGGTTTCCATCCAACCACCTCTTTATAGAGATACAAAGCCAGACACGGGAACCAAGTTACTTCTCCCTTCCTCGAACGATCTTTTTAATAAATTCAAAGATGTGGATTACCCAACATTTACGCCACATAGTGACCAAGATATATGGACTATATATGAACAGGTTTTCGCCAACATTAGTCATTCTCAATTGCATGCGGTGGATGTGAGGGCCCTTGTTCATCCATGCATAGAGACACTAGAATGGATTATAAGTCATATAGATGAGGAAAAATGATAGATTAATGATGAACAAGGACAATGCATAGGAATTTTCCTCTCAGGTGAAATCAACAATTACTATAAGCTTTATGAACTAGATTTCAGGCTCAACAATGGTTTTGTGGTGGATTACACGTTAAACATGAGGTGAGTAAGCTAGTGGCTTCGTGGTAGAAGGAGGATAATAAATTCATAAACCGAACCTCGAGGTGGTATGACATAATCAATTTAAGAGACTCATACATATACTTAATGGTTTTAATCGGTAGGTTGTACAGTGAGAAGGATTGGTCTATGTTCACTAAGTCTTGGATGCCACTAGCATACACTATGACGATGTCAGGTGGAATTTTCAATTGGGGTGTTATCATCGAAAAACAACTCAACACTCATATAAATCAAGAACAAAATTCTTTTCTAGGTGAAGTTCCCTCATTTTATATGGCTTCATATCTCCTTGATTTGATATGTTCTCGTAATGTATTTGTAGAGATGAACTTAAGTTGGCACGTATCTAATTTTCCTATGCATATATATTTTAGACTCTTATGATAAAACAGGTATAAAAGATCATACCCTATGATATGTGATCTCTTCTTGGCCCAACTCTATTTCATCATTTTTTGACAAGAATGCCCTATGTTGTCTAAGAAAGCCAAGAAGATCATATGACTCATTGGGAATTGGTATGTCAAGGAAAAATGTACTTATTTTAGAATCTTTAAAGTTATTGGTGCCCCGCATTTGTTACCATCACATGTACTAGACAGGGTTTCCATTGGAGAGATCTATTATCAAACTATATTACAAGAGTTTAATGCCTATTTAGTCATGGACGAAAAGAGAGCATTTATTCCTTATGGATTTCAATTGGGATATGTTTTTTTAAAGACACTACACAAGCTAGGAAAAAAGGGTTAAGTCATCTAGAATTCAGGTTTGGGACTAGAAGGTATCGCAAACATGATCCCAAAGGTATCGTATTGAAACACGTTGAACAAGTTGCAACGTATTGGACTTATGCACATCACAAATTTGATGATGAAATATTTACTAAGAATGCACACAACTGGGATGAGGCTCTTCAAAAAAAATATCAACCAGGTCTTGTTGTTTTTGAAACCCTCTCCATAGATGAGAAAGAAGAGGTTATTAATCGAACTGTTGCAGTTTTTTTCCAAGGAGTAGTAGTTGAAAGAGAAGTTGAAGAATCTAGGTGAGCATAAGAAGTTCAAATGAAAGTATAGGTTGAGTGGGAAGCCCATGAAGAAGAGAAAAATAAAGCATCCCAAGATCAAGAACAATAGATAAAATAGAAGAATGCTTGAAAATGAAAGAGGTTGAATAGATTACTCAAGGGGAAATGACACAAGGAGAATTCAGTACAGAGAAAGAGAAATTTAAAGGAGGAAAGGAGCGACAAAATACAGAATAGAAATAGGAATATGGGGATAAAGGAGAAACATAGGAGACCCATCCAGTTAGAAGCATCAATTGATTTGTTGAGGGATGTTCCACTATCAGGGATTCCTCCTCAAATAATTGTGTATCTCACCAAGGAAGACGATGAAGACGTGGATATATTTAAGGTACCAATCATAAATGAGTCTAATTCAAACGTTGGGAGCATACCACCCATCAATCAATAAACAAAAGAAATACCTATGGATACTAGTGTTGGTCAGAAAACTCTAGGGTTGATTAAAGAAGTATTTCACCAACTTAAAGAAGAAAATACATCATAAGGTGCTACATAAGAACAAATTGAGGAACAAGACAGGGATGATATATCACATGAACATGGAAATATTGTATCCAAACAACATCTTGGACAGGATCTTGGAAAGGAAACTTTGGAAAACAATTCAGCCTACCGAGGATCCAAGCACCGAACACATAAAAGACCAAGAAGTGGAAGATGTGAGAAAACAGGTAATAGTAATGGACAAAGATAAGGCTCCTATTATAGAGCATTTTCATACACCATGAAGCCTTTTCATGGGGTGATCATCCAATACCTAAGCCTTTAGATGAGGTAACCGACATTGATTCAATAGCTTATGACAGGAAAGGGCAGCTCTTGGTGAAAAGAAAACAAATAAAGAGGAATTTGACTCTATATAGCGCTATAAGAAGAAACTGTATTTGATGCTAAGTAGGCTAAGGTCATGTTGACGGGATAAATTGATCGTCCGTCAACTGAGAGAGTGGAACCGGTCCAGGGTTGTCTAATAACCCAAGTCGTTTGGAATGAACCACCCTGACGGGTTTAGCGGCTCCGTTAGCCATTCTAAGGTCCTAAGAAAACCAAAGAGAAAACTAATCTAAACTAAACTAATATAACTAAAACAAATAAAACAAACTAAACTAACATAAAACTAAATAAAACAAACTAAACTAACTAACAATAAATAAAACAAACTAATACTAACTAATCTAATTAAAACTAACTACTAAACAAACTAACTAATCTACTATCAGAAATATAACTTATTTACAAAATATACAATATTCACAAAATACAGACTTAAATAGAACCTGGAAAACTCATTTGTAATCTGCCCTGAGACAGAGAAGGGTATTTCTTTTTTGATTTTATAATTTTATAAACCAGAAATAAAACTTACTGAATTTAAAAAATCTAATATACTAAACACACATATATCTAACTAAACTTATATCTAAACTAAACTACTAATAATATACTGAACAAACATATGACAAACTGACCTGGAAATGCTCCAAATTTGTCCCGTGTATAATGACTTCGAAGCTGGTCGGAGGAAGGAAACTCGCACCGGATGATCCAGAAGCTTCTTGTAAATGACAGGCTGCAATGCTCTTTGAGTTGTTTACAGGACAAACAAGACATAAAAACCATAACAATTATATGATTTATAAATCTCTCCAATAAGGGAAACCTGTTATGCAAAAACTTATATTTAATAATCCAACTTATGAAGAAGAGAAATATGTCATTCACAAACTGAATCAAGCAACTGCTATGTTTTTTAAGTGCTGGAAGAAATCAGATATGGATTAAAGTGATTAAATCATATCATTTGCACAAGACTAAGATAGCTAAAGTAGTCATTAACCAAATGCAAATTGATACACATGAACATGAAACAAAATATTGATATTATGAAAAGCTAAAGCTGTAACAGAACATCAAATTCTGCCTTAGTCTATATTAAAATTCCATATCCTTGTTCTCCCACGAATGAGGATGGTGTTATTACAAAAATAATAAGTATTTATAAGTTTTTCCACAGGGTAAAACCTCTATGTGGATAGTATCAAACTGTTTACATAATCTGGGAAAATATTCCCAAGATCAACTAAACTAGGAAACTAAAATGAAATAAAAATATCCAAATATCCTCTAAATTGTCCATGAAATCCCATGCAATTCAAATTCACCTAAAATAGGTCAGTAATAGACAAGTTAGAAAGATATTTTATTAATAAAACAATAAAAATTAAATTCTATAGACTAGCTACAGAATCGTCTAATTTTGTAGCTAGTCAAAATGAGATACAGAATCAGCATCAGAATTGATTCAAAATCTTTAAAAGAATTAAATCCAATTATCTTCCAATAACCACTTGAAAACGAATCAAAATGATTTTATCATTCAACATTAAATAGGATCAAAATGATTCAACCGAACACGGAGATAGGAATACTCTGTTCTTCTGTTACCACAAAATCGTGTAAATGAGTCATAATCGAACAGTAATAAGATTGTTTCATAACCAATTGAAAAACATATCGTATGTGATTGTTAAACAATAGATACAATCCGATCCAACAAAATCATTTTCCACTCGTTATAGTTGTAACGATATAGCAAAACGATTCAAATCAT
This sequence comes from Picea glauca, assembly GCA_000966675.3. Lineage (NCBI taxonomy): Eukaryota > Viridiplantae > Streptophyta > Pinopsida > Pinales > Pinaceae > Picea > Picea glauca. Next base: position 199,137 of record JZKD02S2133639.1, read on the forward strand.
TTAATCGAATACAAAGATAGAAATACTTTGTTTCGATTATTGTTATAAGTCGGATAAATCATATGTAACAGCATCATAATTGTGTCTCAACAAATCAAATGAGATCGTTTTGATATTCAATTGAAAACGTAACAAATCGCAAACACTTCGTTATACTTGTTTCATCAACAGGAGAAATCATCGCAATGAACAAGATTATCACGATAACTGTATAGAAAAAAGATTTAGGTCGTGAATGAATTCAAACCATAACTGACACATAACCAAAAATGTAACAGGATCAATCAAACAGAATTTGTCATAGATTTCGATCGTTGATCCTTGCACAGTCAACAGACAGGATCGATTAATTCTGATCACGATCGTTTCAATCAAACGAATCATAGCAGGGTTTGACCAATTCATTTCACAAATCTAAAATACAGAGCATCCATCATAATCTGAAATCGACGCATAAGATAAACTTGCTAAATTTGAATAGGAGCGAATCAATTCACTAAGATTTTCACACAGTGTTATGACTTGGATTCATTTCCCGATTCGGGCATGAATGGTATCTGAGTGTATTGTTTTCATCAAAGAGATACAGAGTCATTCTCCTTAACTTGGAATCAATCAAACATAGAAAATCACACGACACAGCATCGTAACAAATCTCTTCCTGAAAGTGTTTGCCAGTCATAGCATACCAATGATAATGAAATCGGATCCAAACAAAATCGTAACAATCAAACTTAATCAAACCGTTTATAGCACATGGATCATAACCAAATCAAATCTGAGCATGATACAAATCAAATCATTTGAAGGCAAACTATTAATTTTGTCACCTTAACAAGGCAAGCCAATCAATCCAATTCAAGCAAAGATCACTCAAATCCAATCAAAAATATATCGATTTCTATGCTGGGAATAATCAAATTGTATATTGAATCAAACTTTTCTTTTTATTAAAAGCAAATCTATATATAGAAAGCATGCAATATAACAGAGCTATTCAAGGTGTGAACAGAACTGTTTAAAAACTGAATTGCAAACATTATAACAAGTAGATTATTCACAAATGATATCAAATTTTCCATACTTGTGTAGCGACAAGACTGTTTGATTATGCCAGCTTGGAATTCACAACAGCCGTGGCTGATTCCATGTTTTTAAACAGGATGGAGTCGGTCGTCTTTTGTTTCTTATCTGTCGCTTGTAGCTTGGCCTTTTGACTGGTAAGCAATGCAATCTGGTCCTCCAAATATTGAATCCTTGATTGTAGAATCGGAACATCAAGATAATATCACTCTAACCATGAACTGCATTGGTCACAGGGTGGCTGTGGAATTTTAGACAGAGCAGGCGAGGGTTTGGGCGAGTGAGTGAAGGTTTCACAAGGAAACTTAATGCCTGGGTAGTTAGGGTCGTCTTTTAGGCAGGGGGTAGGCTTGATACAAAATCATACGAGGGTTCGGCACACAAACCTTGCGAGTAGGGGTATTCGCTAGCCAAGAAACGCTCCACTTCCGAAGCGGAGTCCTCACTCAACACGATAGGGTTTGGCTCAACAGGAGGTTTTGGCTTATTCCTTTCCATCCATGAAATCAAATGTGCATTCCTTTTCCCTTTGGCGTTTGCAGCAAGGTTTGCCTTGAGATTTTTCCTCATAGGCTTAACAGTCTCAACACTCTTATTCACAGTGTGGGGTAAGTCGATAGGAGGGTCGGTCGAGGGTTTAGGCAGTAGGATATGGTAGGGCACTGGGGGTACAACCTTGACCTCACTCACCACAGGTTTGTCAACCTGTGTAGGGTTCGGATCCTCGAAACCATTCCGAGCAACGAAATTGTTCCAACTATCCCGTGCAGACTCAAATGATAGACAACGATAAGATTAACAAGCCCATAATGAAAAAGGCTACTGTCAGCCTGGTGTCTTTTGTACTTCTTCGACATTTTAAATAGGCTACGATGCAAATAATAGGGCATATTGAGAGAGTATCCCATAAAAACCATAAGCAAACGCAGGTGGTGGAGGAACACAAGACCATATCGACCTTCGCAGGTCACAAACTGCTTGATAATCATCAATAAATCGTGCCAACGTTGTTTAAGCATAGTTACGGGCATACCTCTGTCACAAGAGGTGACTTTGCGTGATTGAAACAACAATGTCCACGGCACTTCCTGGACCTTGCAATTCTTAAACCAATGTTGTCCAGAGGTAGATAACCCCGTGGCTGAACTGATAAACTGCTCATCAACCTCCAAATGTATATCGCCGACTTTGGCTCGACAACCATCAAAGGTCATGGAAAACTGTCAAGCTACACAGAGGTTAAAACCCTCAAAACGTTTCATGAAGGTAAGCCATCCACTGTCTGCCAAATCTTGGCGGGCATTGTCAAACATCAATAGGGCCTGGTTTCCATTGGGTTCAACTCGCACGACTGGTGCCATGGAGCTGAATGCATGGTAAGGGAAGGGTTCGAATTCATCAACACACAGTAATAGAGCTACCTGAACCAACAACAATGAATCGACCCAAAAGGGGTAATTATAAATGCATGCATGCGAGGGTGGTGGAGTCTGCCATGCATAATATTCATTATCCAAGTACAATCGCCAAATTTCATAGCTGTTTACTCCATAATAATTGTTCAACCATTAAGTCATGTATACAACCAATGAAATCCAATGTGCATACTAATACGCGCCAGCACTATGCCATAATGTTCAAAACATTCAACTTATAAATCAACACCAAAATCATTATGCGCCAATGTATTAATTCATATAATCAAATGTTTAATCAAAGTGCCAAATGGATTTCATATAGTCGACCAGCCAAAAGTTATAAAAATTTGACATAAGGATTATATCATATATATATAAACAAAAATAAATCATAACCCCCATGCATTTCATAGAATCAATGATTAGGTAAGTCATAGAATGCAAATCCAAAGGCCAAATGTCTTCGATAAAACCAAGTTATGCAATCAATATAAAAATGTCCAATGAGAATAGTTTGAAAATCCTTTCAGCCACATAATGATAAACAAAAGGTAAGTGCAGTAGGCATATCGATATGACAGTTCAGATAGTGATCGAAATGTGACCTCGAGAGGAGAAGTTTTCACGCTTACAGTCGTGAAAGCTTAACGAAGAAAAATGTGTAAATGTCGCAAAAATTGAAAGTGTCGTCTATTTGAAAAATGCGACGAAAAACTTGATGTTTGAAAGACATAGGTGTAGGCAGCTTATAGACGATAGGAAAAAGTGATTTGGCTGCCAACAATGGCGACAAACTGGTAGAAGAAGTTATCTCTGCAAAAGGTACCAATTCAGATTAAGACGTCAAAGATAATTTCAACTCAAAAATAACAACCAAAAAAAAATCGTACAAACATCATCATCAACCATCTTTTCCGGCAGTGTTTCAAAAGATGAAAATCAATAACAATATTAAGATCAGCAAGTCACGATATTAAAGATAAAATCTTCAATACTGTTGGCATGGCCACTGCTGCCAGCAGGCATCCATAGCCTCGACAGGGTTTCCATTTAACCCACTCTGACATCTGTATTCTGTCAAGAAGTTCTAGATTAGAATAAAGGACATTAAAGAGGTTTCTTATATTTTATTTTATTTTTGCAGATTTTCATGTACCCGACATTGCTTCACTGCCAGCGGGCCTGTTCAGTACCCCGACGAAGTTGTCTTGGCGCCATGCTTGCATTTACCCGCTGCCAGCAGACCTGTTTAGTATCCCGGCGGGTTTATAAGCACTTCCCACAGCTCTTATTAATAATTTTATTTTGTTTTTATTTTGTAGATATATAGTTGAGCAGGGTGACGCTGAAAGTCTTGATATTTTAACATATTTTTTAGACCTCATCAGAATTTTTTAGCACTGTCCTTTATTCAGTTCCAGAGATGGTTTATTTATAAAAACAACTTCCTATGACAGGGAGACATCCTTTGAGTCATTCCTTTACGGAAAAGGGACAGCGTAAAAAGATAATAGATGATCATGACAAACTTTTCTCAGAGATTGAAATCAGTAATCTTCTTTCAAACAACAAACTTTTCCAACACAAATATCAATTTCAGAAATATATCATTGATGTTTGTACAAACTTTCAGAAGTTATTTCAGGGAAGAAATTTTATATCGTCTTTGTCTGAATAGCTCAGTATACAGGTATGTATATGTCCAAAAACACAAATTGATCAATTCAAATCAAAATCAAAAAACAGAAAACAAAAGAAAGTGCAAACAAAAATGAAATATTTACATAATATACAAGGGTAGTTATCAAGCAAAGTATCTCTTCAGGGCTTGGCCATTCACCGGATAGGTGTCAAGATGCCCTTCAAGATTCTGTAATCGAAAGGAACTAGGACCCAACTTTTCAGCAATTAAAAATGGCCCAAGCCATAAGTTTTGGAATTTGGTGTGCTCACCCTTTCCTTCGTGTGGTTTGTCCCACTTTAAGATGAGATCGCCTACTTCAAAATTCCTATCAGAAGTAGAATTAGAATCGAACCAGCTTTTAATCAATTGTTGATGTTGATCTAACTTACGCTTATGTTGGGCTCTTACTTCTTCCAACTTCATCAAAGCGTTAATTCGGTTTTCTAAAGGGGGACAATCTTCTTCTTGGACTTTTTGTGACAACTGAAGTGAAGGAAGATGAATGTGAGGTGGAAGAATTGCTTCTCTACCATAAACGAGAAAAAAGGGGGAGTTACCTATAGCGGATTTGGGTGTTACCCTATCGGCCCACAATGCATTCAGCAGTGCATTGTGCCAATTCTTGTGATTTTCAGCGACGGTTCTCTTGATAATTTTAATCAAGTTATTATTTGTTGATTCTGCTAATTCGTTGCCCTGGGGGTAGTAACTAGAGGAATACTTCAGCTTAATTCCTTTCTCCAAGGACAACTCGCTCATCTCAAGAGAAGAAAAGTATGAAGCGTTGTCAAAGACTAGACAGTCAGGGATACCGAAACGAGTGATAATATTCGAGTTTAGAAAGGCAATCACCTGACTGGTGCTAACAGTTCTTAGCGCAGAAGCTTCAGACCATCGTGTAAAGTAATATGTAGCTGTCACAATATACTTGTGTTGTTGCGAGGACGGAGGGTTAACTGGACCTATGATATCAAGGCCCCATTGTTGGAAAGGGGAAGCTACTGAGACGAGTTGCAAGGGAAAGGCCGGTTTTTGTAACCGCCCTGATGCTTTCTGACAGATGATACATTTACGACATAAAGCATGGGCATCCCTAAAAAGAGTGGGCCAGTAGTAACTGGCTCTTAAAACCTTATGAGCAGTGGTGTCACCACTGAAGTGACCACCAGCTTCTCCTGCATGCAACTCAAGCAAGACTTTTTCTGCTTCGTCTTTCTCGAGACAGTGCATCAGTACGCCGTCAAAATTCTGACGAAACAGTATACCGTTAACTAGATGAAAGGAGGTGGACTTTAGTCTTAACACTCTTCTCTTGGAGGGGTCGAGGTGACGGGGTGCTAATCCATGTTCAAGACAGAATCTAATATCACCGTACCAGGGACTAACAAGGTTTTGTGCGCAACAGATCAAACTTTGATCACTTTGTCCTAGGTTTGACTTATCACTATCTTCTTGCTGTTTTGTTTCCGAATCAACAACCAATTTACACAACCCTTGGCCTCTCACGATCTGAGCTGGGGTGATCTCTAAGTCATACTCCTGCAAGGAGGTGACCCAGTTGGCTCTCTTCTCTCCTAACTCTTTCTACACTAACAAGTTCCTTACGGCAGGGTAGGGGACAATGACTTTCGTCCTTGACTTCAAAAGATAGGACCGGAAATGCTTAACTGCTTTGAAAACAGCATAGGCTTGCCGATCAACCACTGGGTAGTTAATTTCGTCATCTTTGAAAGAAGATCTCATAAAGGCGATGGGTACTTCGTTGTTCTCGGTATTCTTCTGAGTTAGGACTACGACATAGGAACGATCAGAGGAAAAAGTATAGAGTGTAGAATCTCGAGAGAAGTCAGGGCTCATGAGAGACGGAGCGTCTATTATGGCCTTCTTTATGGCAATAAAAGCTTGATTTTCTGTGGGTCCCCAGTGATATTGGGTGTCTTTCTTAATCAGGTTTTGTAGAGGCCTAACCATTTCGGAGAAGCTGGGGACAAATATTCTCACGAAGTTAATCTGGCCTAGGAAAGACTGCATGGATTTCTTGGATGTAGGAGGGGGAATTTTAGCGATGACTTGAGTCCTCTCCGGGTCAATAATCATCCCATCACTAGACACAATGAATCCTAGTAGTTTACCATGTTCTACTGCAAAGATGGACTTTTTGGGGTTCAGAGAGATGTCGTATTTACGACATCATAGCAGAACAGCTCGTAAGTGAGCTAGATGATTGTCTTTGTTTTTAGAATAGCTAGTCACATCATCTAAGTAAACTATGACGGAGTGATTGATTAAGCCTCAAAAAGCAATGTCCATCGCTCTTTGAAAGGTAGCACCAGCATTAATCAATCCAAAGGGCATTTTGCAATAAGCATAAGTGCCCCACGGGGTACGGAAGGTAGTTTTTAGTTGGTCTGGTGGAGACATCAGGAATTGGTTATATCCAGAGAAACCATCCAATAAATATAGCCTCTCGGAACCAGATACCTATTGTAGGATCTGTTCCATGGGTGGGACAGGATAGTTGTCTTTGTCAGACACTCTATTGAGGTTTCGGAAATCGACACAGAGTCGGATTTCCCCGTTTTTCTTCTGAACTGGGACAAGGTTGGACACCCATTGAGTGTGTCTAATAGAAAAAATTATTTTAGCACTTAGGAGTTTATTCAATTCTTTTTGAACGGTCGGTTCTAGTTTAGGGTGCATTTTCCTCAGTTTCTGTTGGAAGGGTAAGGTTTGGGGCTTCATTGGGATGACATGCTGTATGATATTAGGGTCAAATGTTTTAAGATCATTATAGGTCCATGCAAAGACATCCTTAAATTCTTTAAATAATTTAACAAAAGCATCTTTTTCTTGTCTAGAACATCCCAAGCCTAGATTAATACACTGAGGATTTTCACTAGTTCCTAAATTGACTTTTTCATAAGACAACGAGGAACTATTAGTTTTACAATTAACCGTCTTTTTAAATTTATCTTCAAAATCATAAAACTTTTCTAATCTAACTATGGATTTGGGTATGGAATTTACCATGTCCGACAAAGCTTCAGGAGATTTCGAATCAGGTATTACCGTAAAGTTGTGCAAATTGTCGTCGTGTGTGCGTTCATCTATCACCGCGCCTTGAAAGGTTTCTTCCATGTGCAGAAAGTTAATGATCTGTTGATCATCGTCAAATACTCTCCAGTTTGTGATATTGTCAGGAACAGATGGTCGAAACAGCAGCTCAACGGAGAATGTGTTTGGGGATAAGCCTTCTGCAGGAAGAAGTTTAGAGGCTACATTAGCTAGTAGATCTGCTTCAGCATTATTTAGTCTAGGAATGGAATTTATATTAAAAGCAGAAAATTTATTCATTAAACTCCATACCTCAGACTGGTAACTTTTGAGATGCGGGGAAAGACAGTGTATAGAGTCTCTTACCTGCCTAACCACTATTTCAGAGTCGCCAAATACAACCAGGTTTTGAATGTTCATATCCAGAGATTTTCTGAGACCTTGCAGTAAAGCCTCATATTCTGCAGTATTGTTAGTACATTCAAATTCTAGTCTACAAGCCATTAATATTTTGTTACCTACCGGATCAATAATGATGAAACCTGCTCTAGCTCCTTCTTTAGACTTAGAACCGTCGAAATATAGAGACCAAATTTGATTTCCATCGGGCTCATGGGACTGTTGCATAGAAGTTGTTGGTTGCATATATGCTACGATATCGGACTGTTGTTCCGAATTGATGATAGGTGAAACTTCGGCCACGAAATTACCAAAGAAAGTGTCCATCCCTTAGACTTTGGGTGAATCAACAGAAGGTGTATATGGTTCGTTAGGATCGTTCAAATCTGTGACCGTGAACTTGAGGTAACACTCACAATTCACCCTGATCTTGTTAGGCTTACCATTCTCTGGAAGCCATAAGTGAGACCAGTCCGTCGCAAAGTAACCATGTAGCTGCTCCAACCAGTCCCTGCTCAAAAACAGACCATACACTTTTGGAATATCCACAACAATTATATCAATAACCTGATGAACCTTTGGGTTAGACAATAATCTAATCAATACATTTTTTAGTTCGCCTATAACTTTAACATCTGTTCGATCAAGTTGTATGCTTTTTAAAGTAGATGGTTCCACTTCAGCGTTAATCTTTTGGCAGACAGACCAAGGCATCACATTGGATGACACCCCTGAGTCGACCATACAATTATGCACATTTATGTTGAAAATCTCAAAAGTTAAAAGAAATGGAGGTACATTCTTGCGAGTGCTAGGAGTAATAACTTGTGGCTTCTTACTCACAGTTTATAATGCTACTTTATCTACATTATTTACATTATTTACATTATTTACAGGGACTACAGGAAGGCTTCCTTTATCTTGAGAACCAGGATTATTTTTAGTGGAAGTCTTCTGAGGGACTTTGCTTTGCACAACCTTGTTACCACTTGAATTACCATTCTTGCCGTTCTCTGAAATATTTTGCAACATCTTTTGTAACAAAAATGAAACTTCAACAACTCATAAATAGAAATGTTAGCCCTTAACTTTTTAAGATCTTCATCAACATCATAGTCTAAGTTGGGGTTCACATTACTCTGTATAGTCTCTGCTGATTTAGATGGCTTTGGAGGCAAAGTTGTGGTGTTCTCAGTAGAAGGCTTATTTGTTGTCTTTCTCCTAGTATTATAAGGATGAACAGTCTCGAAGTTAGCCTGAAAGATGTTGTCCGAGAAATGTCCAAAGATGTTTGGAGAAGACTCTTCTTCTTGAACTGTTTCCTGTTCAACTACCTCTTGAGGGATCTCAGGGGGCATCAAGTTATCTTGGGCTTCCAAAATTGTCTGAAGGGCACATTGCAAACTTTCTAGATTTAAGCCTTCGGGGTTTGGATTAGGTCGGTTGGTAGGAAAAGGTTTTCGGAAAGGAGGTTTGTAGGGTCCTTTACTCGAAGAAGCTTCTTCAGTTGACCTTTTTAAATCTATAACTTGATTAGACAATTTTTGAACAACTTTAGTTAAATTTTCCAAATCAGAGTTTTCAGGTTGTGTTTTGCTTTGAATAGGTTTGGGGAGAATTTCAATCTTCTTTTTGGAAGAAGAACTAGTTTCAGTTTCGTTGCTAGAAGAGTCCTTAAGACTAAGTATGTCTTTTTCAATCTGGCTGGCCTCCTCGAAGGCTTCTAACAATGTGGCATTTTTAGATCATTTAACCCAAATAGCTATACTTTGATGTAAATATTTAGTGTAGTAGGCTATTACAAGACTCTCAGCAGGCATGGAATCCGCAGGGATTCTATTTTTAAGCGTTAAGAATCTTTGATTAAAATCTTTAACTTTTTCTTTTGGGTTCATTTTTAAGCTAGAAAGGTCCATGACTAAGACTTCCGGAGGCTTACCGTCTCCGAACTTTTCCAAAAAGCATGACTCAAACTTTTCCCAAGACACGATAGTATGGGGTTGTTGGGAAAATTACCAAGTGGATGCATTACCCTCGAAAGTATAAGGGAACAACCTACAGACAATATCTTCATGTTCAACATTGCGGAGTCTAATGGCTAACATAAAAAATTTAATATGATCTTCAGCTATCTGTTTCGAATCAGGATCAAACTTGGGAATCCATTTCTCCGGGTGCTTAGGCAAAGGGTGTTGGGCTCCAGGTACAGCTACGGCATCCTGGTCCAACCAAGGTCTAGCAGGGTTGTTCTGATTTTCCATTGGGGTAGTAGGTGTGGAAGGATGAGAAGGTGAATTTCCTTCGTCAAACGAGGAATCTCCTCTAGAAGAGGAAGGAGATGAAGGAGGTGGTGAAGGAGGTATCCCAGATCCTCCTGCAGCAGGATTTGTGATTGGATCTGTGGGATTCACAGTGAGGTTAGTGTCACCTAATGTTTCTCTGATATCAGAGAAGTCTAAAGGTTGACCCCACGGACGGTTTGGTTGCCTAAGACGAGCTAAGGCACTATGTGTTTTGATAAGAGATTGACGGACAATGTCTTGGATGTCACCACCTATAGGATTAGGGGTTGTTGGCTCAACTGTGATCTGCAGATCTTCGGTTGAAGTAGTTGTTGTTTGAAGGGGAATATTATCTTGTGAATGGCTTCTGGTCACTATAGGTGATCGGTTAGGGGGGGAAGGAGTCTTGTGACCACCTCATGCCATTAATTAAGTTCAGGCCCTCCTTCTAGCGCCATTTGTTGACGGGCGAAATTGACAGTCCGTCAACTGAGAGAGTGGAACCGGTCCGGGGTTGTCTAATAACCCAAGCCATTTGGAATGAACCACCCTGACGGGTTTAGCGGCTCCGTTAGGCTTTCTAAGGTCCTAAGAAAACCAAAGAGAAAACTAATATAAACTAAACTAATATAACTAAAACAAATCAAACTAACTAAACTAACATAAAACTAAATAAAACAAACTAAACTAACTAACAATAAATAAAACAAACTAATACTAACTAATCTAATTAAAACTAACTACTAAACAAACTAACTAATCTACTATCAGAAATATAACTTATTTACAAAATATACAATATTCACAAAATATAGATTTAAATAAAACCTGGAAAACTCATTTGCAATCTGCCTAACACAGAGAAGGGTATTTCTTTTTTGATTTTATAATTTTATAAACCAAAAATTAAACTTACTGAAATTAAACAATCTAATATACTAAACACACATATATCTAACTAAACTTATATCTAAACTAAACTACTAATAATATACTGAACAAACATATGACAAACTGACCTGGAAACGCTCCAAATTTGTCCCATGTATAATGACTTCGAAGCTGGTCGGAGGAAGGAAACTCGCACCGGATGATCCAGAAGCTTCTCGTAAACGATAGGCTGCAATGCTCATTGAGTTGTTTACAGGACAAACAAGACATAAAAACCATAACAATTATATGATTTATAAATCTCTGCAATAAGGGAAACTTGTTATGTAAAAACTTATATTTAATAATCCAACTTATGAAGAAGAGAAATCTGTCATTCACAAACTGAATCAAGCAACTGCTATGTTTTTTAAGTGCTGGAAGAAATCAGATATGGATTAAAGTGATTAAATCATATCATTTGCACAAGACTAAGATAGCTAAAGTAGTCATTAACCAAATGCAAATTGATACACATGAACATGAAACAAAATATTGATATTATGAAAAGCTAAAGCTGTAACAGAACATCAAATTCTACCTCGGTCTGTATTAAAATTCCATATCCTTGCTCTCCCACGAATGAGGATGGTGTTATTACAAAAATAATAAGTATTTATAAGTTTTTCCACAGGGTAAAACCTCCCTGTAGATAGTATCAAACTATTTACATAATCTGGGAAAATATTCCCAAGATCAACTAAACTAGGAAACTAAAATGAAATAAAAATATCCAAATATCCTCTAAACTGTCCATGAAATCCCATGCAATTCGAATTCACCTGAAACAGGTAAGTAATAGACAAGTTAGAAATATATTTTATTAATAAAACACTAAAAATTAAATTCTATAGACTAGCTATAGAATCATCTGATTCTATAGCTAGTCAAAATGAGATACAGAATCAACATCAGAATCGATTCAAAATCTTTAAAAGAATTAAATCCAATTATCTTCCAATAACCACTTGAAAATGAATCAAAATGATTTTATCATTCAACATTAAACAGGATCAAAATGATTCAACCGAACACGGAGATAGGAATACTATGTTCTTCTGTTACCATAAAATCGGGTAAATGAGTCATAATCGAACAGTAATAAGATTGTTTCATAACCAATTGAAAACCATATCGTATGTGATTGTTAAACAATAGATACAATCTGATCCAACAAAATTATTTTCCACTCGTTATAGCTATAACGATATAGCAAAAAGATTCAAATCATTTAATCGAATACAAAGATAGAAATACTATGTTTCGATTATTGTTATAAGTCGGATAAATCATATGTAACAGCATCATAATTGTGTCTCAACAAATCGAATGAGATCGTTTTGATATTCAATTGAAAATGTAACAAATCGCAAACACTTTGTTATACTTGTTTCATCAACAGGAGAAATCATCGCATCGAACAGGATTATCATGATAACTGTATAGCAAAAAGATTTAGGCCGTGAACGAATTCAAACCATAACTGACACATAACCAAAAACATAACAGGATCAATCAAACTGAATTTGTCATAGATTTTGATCGTTGATCCTTGCACAGTCAATAGACAGGATCGATTAATTTTGATCACGATCGTTTCAATCAAACGAATCATAACAGGGTTTGACCAATTCGTTTCACAAATCTAAAATACGGAGCATCCATCATAATCTGAAATTGACGCATAAGATAAACCTGCTAAATTTGAATAGGAGCGAATCGATTCACTAAGATTTTCACACAGTGTTATGACTTGGATTCATTTCTCAATTCGGGCACGAATGGTATCTGAGTGTATTGTTTTCATCAAAGAGATACAGAGTCATTCTCCTTAACTTGGAATCAATCAAACATAGAAAATCACACGACACAGCATCGTAACAAATCTCTTCCCGAAATCGTTTGCCAGTCATAGCATACCAATGATAATGAAATCGGATCCAATCAAAATCGTAACAATCAAACTTAATCAAACCGTTTATAGCACATGGATCATAACCAAATCAAATCTGAGCATGATACAAATCAAATCATTTGAAGGCAAACTATTAATTTTGTCACCTTAACAAGGCAAGCCAATCAATCCAATTCAAGCAAAGATCACTCAAATCCAATCAAAAATCTATCAATTTCTATGCTGGGAATAATCAAATCGTATATCGAATCAAACTTTTCTTTTTATTAAAAGAAAAGCTATATTTAGAAAGCATGCAATATAACAGAGCTATTCAAGGTGTGAACAGAACTGTTTAAAAACTGAATTGCAAACATTATAACAACTATATTATTTACAAATAATATCAAATTTTCCATACCTGTGTAGCGACGAGATTGTTTGATTATGCCAGCTTGGAATTCACAACTTCCATGGTTGATTCCACGTTTTTAAACAGGATGGAGCCGGTCGTCTTTTGTTTCTTATCTGTCGCTTGTAGCTTGGCCTTTTGACTGGTAAGCAGTGCAATCTGGTCCTCCAAAGATTGAATCCTTGATTGGAGAATCGGAACATCAAGATAATATCGCTCTAACCATGAACTGCATTGGTCACAGGGTGGTTGTGGAAGTTTAGACAGAGCAGGCGAGGGTTTGGGCGAGTGAGCGAAGGTTTCACAAGGCAACTTAATGCCTACGTAGTTAGGGTCATCTTTTAGGCAGGGGGGTAGGTTTGATACAAAATCATACGAGGGTTCGGCACACAAACCTTGCGAGTAGGGGTATTCGCTAGCCAAGAAACGCTCCACTCCCAAATCGGAGTCCTCACTCAACACGATAGGGTTTGGCTCAACAAGAGGTTTTGGCTTATTCCTTGCCATCCGTGAAATCAAATGTCCATTCCTTTTCCCTTTGGCGTTTGCAGCAAGGTTTGCCTTGAGATTTTTTCTCATAGGCTTAACAGTCTCAACACTCTTAGTCACAGTGTGGGGTAAGTCGATAGGAGGGTCGATTGAGGGTTTAGGCAGTAGGATATGGTAGGGAACTGGGGGTACAACCTTGAACTCACTCACCACAGGTTTGTCAACTTGTGTAGGGTTCGGATCCTCAAAACCATTCTGAGCAACGAAATTGCTCCAACTATCCCCGTGCAGACTCAAATGACAGACAACGATAAGCTTAACAAAGCCCATAATGAAAAAGGCTACTGTCAGCCTGGTGTCTTTTGTACTTCTTCGACATTTTAAACAGGCTACGATGCAAATAATAGAGCATATTGAGAGAGTATCCCATAAAAACCCTAAGAAAACGCAGGTGGTGGAGGAACACAAGACCATATCGACCTTCGCAGGTCACAAACTACTTGATAATCATCAATAAATCATGCCATCGTTGTTTAAGCATAGTTACGGGCATACCTCTGTCACAAGAGGTGACTTTGTGTGATTGAAACAACAATGTCCACGACACTTCCTGGACCTTGCAATTCTTAAACCAACGTTGTCCAGAGGTAAATAACCCCGTGGCTGAGCTAATAAACTGCTCATCAACCTCCAACTGTATATCGTCGACTTTGGCTCGACAGCCATCGAAGGTCATGGCAAAATGTCGAGCTACTTAGAGGTTAAAACCCTCAAAACGTTTCACGAAGGTAAGCCATCCATTGTATTCCAAATATTGGCGGGCATTGTCAAACATCAACAGGGCCTGGTTGCCATTGGGTTCAACTCGCACGACTGGTGCCATGGAGCTGAACGCATGGTAAGGGAAGGGTTCGAATTCATCAACACACAGTAACAGAGCTACCCAAACCAACAGCAATGAATCGAGCCAAAAGGGGTAAGCATAAATGCACGCATGCGAGGGTGGTGGAGTCTGCCATGCATAATATTCATTATCCAAGTACAACCGCCAAATTTCATAGTTGTTTACTCCATAATAATAGTTCAACCATTAAGTCATGCATACAACCAATGAAATCCAATGTGCATACTAATACGCGCCAACACTATGCCATAGTGTTTAAAACATTCAACTTATAAATCAACACCAAAATCATTATGTGCCAATGTATTAATTCATATAATCAAAAGTTTAATCAAAGTGCCAAACGGATTTCATATATTCGACCAGCCGAAAGTTATAAAAATTTGACATAAGGATTATATCATATATATAAAAACAAAAATAAATCATAACCCCCATGCATTTCATAGAATCAATGATTAGGCAAGTCATAGAATGCAAATCCAAAGGTCAAATGTCTTCGATAAAACCAAGTTATGCAATCAATATAAAAATGTCCAATGAGCATAGTTTGAAAATCCTTTCAGCCACATAACGATAAACAAAAGGTAAGTGCAGTAGGCATATCGATATGACAGTTCAGATAGTGATCGAAATGTGACCTCGAGAGGAGAAGTTTTCACGCTTACAGTCATGAAAACTTAACGAAGACAAATGTGTAAATGTCGCAAAAATTGAAAGTGTCGTCTATTTGAAAAATGCGACGAAAAAATTGATGTTTGCAAGACATAGGTGTAGGCAGCTTATAGACGATAGGAAAAAGTGAGTTGGCTGCCAACAAGTCAGCGAATTTTTGCGTGCATGAATGGCCATCTCACATGCCACAATTGATTGATCTAGGGAAGAATAAAGTGAGGTAGATGTTATGAATAAAGAATTGGAATCCCTATGACATCAAGTATAATATTATAAAGATACTAGTCATGTAGTGTTAATTCTAAGGGTAGATTTTCTAGAAGAATATAGCAGATATAGGTTAATTTGATATGCTTTCATGAAAAATATCATAAGCTATAAAGAAGAAAGTTTTTTATGCATAGTACCTTACAAGGAAATTATGAACTGGGATGAAAGAGCTTCTAGGAATTTTCATCAGATTGAATATATCCAGAAAATATGGAAACGTTAGGGTGAAGAAGATCATGGCATCAGGATCCTAACTAATGATAGCATTGCTATAATAAAAATGGTCATGGAATATTGGGTTCAATTTCTTATTTAGTCAAGAATAAAAAGTAGGATAGATGGGATGAATGTCTCAAGAAATGGGAGAAAATTGATGGTGCAATGACAGAACTTCAGTTACCTAAGTTTGGGTCACCTGAAATATTTCAAGATCTAGGGGAGATAATGAATCATTATAGAGCCAATGATTTGAAGTATGAAATGGATGTCCACAAAACCAAAATCATGGAATGGATAGAAGTGAATAGATAAATGGTAGATGCAATTAAAACAATTTCTATCCTGGAGTGTGTTACACCTCAAAATTACTCACTTCGATAGTGTCGCAAGTGTCGTCATTACAAGTGTTGTTAGTGTCACATCTTGTCCACAAGTGTTGCATCTTGACCACAAGTGTTGCAAGTGTCAAAAACATCATACTTCCACCTTGCATGTGTTGTTCCTCTAACGACATCATAGAGACACTTAAGACACCTCAAAGACTAGTTTTGAAGAAGAGAAATCAGTTGACAAGAAGTACAAGCCTTTTGCCACTAGAAAAAACACTCAAATATGAATTTTAGAGAGGAGCACTCCCCTACCCACTGTCAGGGAGTGTTGGCGCTCCCTGAGCCTCTTTGGGGGAGTGTTTGAGCACAATGTGCACCCTTTTTGGGGAGCTCTACTCTTTTCTGAGCAAGTTTTGGGTTTGTTCAGACAAATCAAGGAAGAATCCCTCAATTCCTGAAGGTGGTTGGATTCGAATAGATGGTCAAGGCATGATCTTAGGGAATATCCTCAACTAAAGGAGAGGAATCCTCAAATTATCCCAAATATCTCTCAAGTGTTTGGGTCTCTCCAAGGTTATATAAGGAGGCCTTCTCATGGTGAAAGGTACATGAGGAAGAGACTAGAGATTGATACCAAACTTATGATCCTGTAAGTGGTATGAATAGAAGGGATGGAGAATGAGAATTACATAAAAATTATGATCTCATGAGTGAGATGTCATCAAATAAATAAGTGGATATTACTTGATCAAAGGGGTTGGACAAGGAGAATTGGAAGAAGATGTTGCACCTTCATTCAAAGGGTTGTAATTACTTTTACTTGTTCTCATTTATAATCAATGCTTGGCCTGTTTCTTTCAAACTTATGCTTGTTCCATATGAGTTTTTCTACAGTAGATGGATCTATATTTGAGCTAATCTCAGTAGAGTAGGAATTCCATTGTATCTTTGTTTGTCCTACAGGACCTATCAGGGAGCTCAGGATCGAAGCTCAGCCAGGACTTTGCAAGGACAAATGTCGCTAATAAGGTACATATGTTTTTCCTTTTCTTTCATTTATTAGCTTGATTAGATCTAAAAGGAAGTCAGTGTCCATGTTAAGCATTTTTATGTCTTGGCCTTAGGAGTCTAGATACCAAGAGGGAATCCACTTGTCTGCAGGGGGATTCACCTACAACAGAAATTGGCGACTCCACTAGGGAGGAGCTCTGATTTTTGTTTCCTTTCCCAAATCTTGTTTTGGCCCTTTTCCCACTCACTTTACCTTCTCCATATTGTTTTTTTTATTCTTAGATTTTTTTTATTGCCTCTTTATGTCATCATGATCACCCTGATTGACTGAATTTCCTTGATTTTTTGAGTTTCTGGGCATTTTTCTGATCTTTTGCAGTAGAGCGCTCCCTTTCCCTTGCTATCAGAGTGCCAACAGTCACTGGTGGTCTTACACAGAGCGTTGGAATTCTCTGGTGCCCCTTACACCAGAGCGCTACCCCATTTTCAGTGAAAAATCCTCTAGTTTTTTCAGTTTTCGAGTTTAGTTTTTGCCTTTTTCATTTTCTCAAGGTCTCATACTCTCATTCCATCTTTGTCATTGGCTTTTAACACCTCATTTCTAAGAATTCAGCCTCTTCTTGTTTGGGAATTTGACATTTTCTTTCCTTGCCTTGAAGTCACTCTTTGTCTTTGCTGACCTAAAGTTAACTTGTTGTTTTCTTCTCCTTTATCTGACTGAGTGGAAACTTTTGTGAGGAAATCCAAAGGTATGTGAACCTTTCCATCTGATATTTCAGGTCAATTTTCCAACATTTCTCTTTTGTTTGAGGTTTTTTTTTTTTGGTTCTTGTTTGCAAATTTGGTTATCTTTTTCCTTCTTGTCTATTTCACGATGAGAGTGTATTTTTGTTTTGTGTGAGGTTTTCTTTTGTTTGTTTAATCCTGAAGTCTGATTGACATTTAGAAGTTTTACATCTGATTATCATTCGCATATAAGCAAAAGGACATATTTTAGTGATTGGTTTGGATATTAGAAGGCATTTCTGAAATTTTCAACATTACATTGGATTTGATTGAGAAACAATTGCATGAGGACATTGCATCTTAGCGTTTGAAAGTGAAAACAACTTTTTCTCTTTCCCTTAAATAGCCATTCATCGAAAGTCAAGACTGCTTATCATTTTCTTATGCATTTTTGGGAATTGATTCATTATACCATCAGTTTAATTGTCATACACCCTTTGAGTAAAGAACAACTGTAAAATGAACACTAATTAAAAATTATCTAGAAAGTTTTTTTTTTAGGATCTTCCACCAACATTAGACTAGGATTAGCAGTTTGGATTAGCTACGAGTAAAACTCTCCAAAGTTTTCAAAATGAACATTAGCATCCTGAGATAGGGAGAGTCAAATCCAATTGTCGTATAGGCTTTCTAGGATCCCCCTCTCACATAGGGGTTATGCACAAGGTCGCATTTGGGATAATTATAGAGATTATCCCTACATGGTTCAACTGTTTATACTAGTCGGATCGTATATTGGGGATCACTTGAGGGTATACCCATGATTATGTGTGGGAGCCTCTCAAGTTGATTTTGGACTTGTTATCATGCCCATACATTCGGATCGGATTGTTGATTGTACCCGCCCAGGGGATGACTGGGAGTTGGTGTCCTTAGTTTCCATAATATTTAGGTACTTACATGAGGTGACAGTGAAGGGAAGTCTCACTGTACCTGGAAAAGACATTGGTCAAGCTCACTCGGGCTCCTTGGAGGGTAAATCCACAATTACTATGTGGAAGCTTGCACCAAGGTGAAAGTCCGTTAAGGAGGTCGCCATTGTAATTTTTCCACCATATCCTAGCCCCTTCTTGACTCACTCGACGTTGGATTTCATCACCAACTAGTACAATCATCGAGAGAAGTTTTGTTTGCTTGGTTTTGATTCCTAGATTTTATTAGCGTATGTTGTTTCTTTTCATTAGTTGGCCCTAGTTTTTCAGCGTGTACTGTTATTCTCCAAAATTGATCCTGTAGATGATAAAGGTCTTCTACGATCATGTAGGATGCAAGGGCTGCCTCCGGAAGGCTACCAACCCTTACCTCCTAACCCTCTAGAAGACAACTACGATGGAGAGGTAGAAAATCAATCTGACACTGGGAGTGTTGTTGCTCCTCCATTAGAAAATCAAGAAGGCGCTTTGGTTATGGTTGAGAATCCCACTCCTTGCACTACATCTATGTCGGTAACCCCTCTCGAACCACTTTTGATTCATTTAGACTCCCTTGGGAACGTCATAGATGAAGAGGTCCCACAGTTACCTAAGAGAGAATTTACCGAAACATATATGGGATCCACAGAACCAACCTTTGGTGATGAGTATAGGACTCTTGTTCGTCCTACCACTGCAGCAGATACAAATCCCACTATTGCTTGTTTTGTATGGAGGACTTCATCAGGACGCGATCTCTATGAGAATTTTGAATCCTTTCGACAACCCTTTAATCCTCATGACCCTCCTATTGAAACTGGGCCATCTGGTCAAATGATGAATCACCCCATAGTTTTCTCTTCTATTTGTAAAGCTCGTTAAAAAATGAAACAGAGGTCATGAGCACAGTTTCTCTTCTCTGTGGCAAGGTCCTTAAAAAATGAAACATAAGCTTTGAGCATAGTTTTCCTCTCTGTAGCAAGCTCATTAAAAAATGAAATAGAAATCTGGGGATTGAACCCGGAGCCCTGAGCATAGTTATTTTTATGTGTCAAGCTCATTCAAAAATGAAACAGTCACCTCTCTTGAACCTTATTTTCATTCACTCTTATCCTTTTTCTTCGTCTAGTAGAGAAATTAGTGACAACCTCAACATCGGTGAATAAATTGAAGCTTGGAAGGCATGTCTCCAACCTTTGATGATCATTCTAGAGTTAAGCCAATAGATTTCACACTGGGGGCATACCGAGCTTAGTCTTTGTTCTTTCTCGTGCTCGAAAAAACATGAGAATGTAACCGAGTAAACTTTTATCACTTTTTTGGACTCGCATGGATATATGAAAAAGGAACCCCTTGGAGTCGTATTTGAGCTCTTTTCGGACTCTCCAAACATGAAAATATTGTCGAGTGATCTTGCTTCCTTTCCCACTCATTAAAAGGTTTGAAAGGGCGTCTTTCGAGTGATAATTTATCTCTTTTTCATCTTCGCGAGACTAAAATTACGAAAAAGGACAACACTGGAGTCGTCTTTAAGTTTTTTTCAGACTCTCTAAATATGAAAAACCACCGAGTTTACCTTCTCTGGACTCGTTAAACAATCATACATTGAAGGGCCCATACGGGACCGAATCCTTACTTCTTCCAGTTTGTTAAACAAAGAAGAGGAACTTACCGAAGGTGAGTTATATCGAGCATGTGCTACCCTCCTTGAGCTCGTTAAATTAAAAATAGGTACTCGTCTATCTGGATGGGGGAAAAATTGAAGGAAGCAAGCCAAGCAGTTTTTGAGAACACTACCAGTAGCTCTTACGGTCACCCTTGAACACGGCACTTTGTCTTTGTGTTCATTTTAGTCCACTGAACCTCTACATTGTGCCAATCCTCTAAGTTTCTTTACTCCTTTGGGTCACCCAACGAAAGTCACCGAATCCACTGCATTATCATGTTTTGGTCCATGTCAAGTTTTTTTTGTTGTGCCTCAGTGTTCAAGGGAAGTATCTGCCTCGAGAGTCAGCAATCACAAATATCATGTTTCAATACCCATGTCAGTCCATGTTCATTTGATCTACCAATTACATCTTTGTGTCAGTTTTGTGTCATTGATGGGGGATACATTAAGGCCCTCCTTCGACGAGTCTACTCTTGTCGACTTCATCACATTATCCAGGCATTAGACTTAGAAACCAGTTAGTATCTTGGGACCTGCATGCCTCAATGGAAAGCCTCCTCATTTCCGACAATGGGTTTACATCGTTGACCCTTGATCGAGTGATTCCACAGATGTTCAACTTCATCTCATCTATTCACATTCATCGAAATGTACTAGAGTACCTTAGGAATCATTGACATCAATGGTGATCTCCCTCGCGCTTGTTAACGGTTTACATCATTGACCAATAATCAAGTGATTTATACCATGTTTGACATTAGGACATCTATTCACATGGTTAGATTCGTACTACATTGGGATCGGTAAGAAAACCCTAGGTTGAGTCATCACTCTTCTATGTACTTTTCTCAGGTTGTGAAGGATTTATTTTGAACTATGACACATATACTATTACATAGATCCACTTTGTATTGGTTGTGGTTGTGTCTTGTCATCTCGTAGATCCACTGTTTATTCTTCGTGGCTGAGATTAGTTCATGTCATAGGAGTATATATACATAGTGTATCTTCAGTGTCTATACCTTTTATCAATATAATTATGGATCTGTAGTGTATTGTATGGCAGCCATACCTAAAACTTATTTATCACTCAAGCATAGGTATGCATGCCTTGGGTTTGAAACGTGTCATAATATTTGTTTGATGGTTGTGTGCATCTTTTTCCAGTTTCTCTACGTCCATACCCTTGCTCAAAAAAGTCTACAAAGTACTTTAGTCATCGTCGTCTTCTAACTTCATACTTTGGGGGGAAATCTATTACACCTCAAAACTAATCACTCAGATAGTGTCGCAAGTGTTGTCATTACAAGTGTTGTAAGTGTCGCATCTTGTCCACAAGTGTCGCATCTTGACCACAAGTGTTGCAAGTTTAAAAAACATCATACTACCACCTTTCCTATGTCGTGCCTCTAACTACATCATAGGGACACTTAAGACACATCAAAGACTAGTTTTGAAGAAGAGAAATCAGTGGGCAAGAAGTACAAGCCTTTTTCCAATTGAAAAACCACTCAAATATGGATTTTGGAGAGGTGCGCTCCCCTACCCACTCTTACGAAGTGATGGTGCTCCCTAAGCCTCTTTGGGGGAGTGTTTGAGTGCCCTATGCACCCTTTTGGGGGAGCGCTACCCTTTTCTGAGCAAGTTTTGGGTTTATTGAGACAAATCAGGGAAGAATCCCTCAATTCCTTAAGGTGGTTGGATTCAAATATATGATCAAGGCATGATCTTAGGGAAGATCCTCAACTGAAGGAGAGGAATCCTCAACTTATTCCAAATATATCTCAAGTGGTTGGGTCTCTCCAAGGTTATATAAGGAGGCTTTCTCATGGTGAAAGGTACATGAGGAAGAGACTAGAGATTGATACCAAACTTATGATCCTGTAAGTGGTATGAATAGAAGGGATGGAGATTGAGAATTACATAAAACTTATGATCTCATGAGTGAGATGTCATCAAATCAATCAGTGGATATTACTTGAGCAAAGGGGTTGGACAAGGAGAACTGGAAGAAGTTGCTTCACCTTCATTCAAAGGGTTGTAAGTACTTTTACTTGTTCTCATTAATAATCAATGTTTGGCCTATTTCTTTCAAACTTATGCTTGTTCCATATCAGTTTGTCTACAATATATGGATATATACTTGAGCTAATATCAGTAGAGTAGGAATTCCATTGTATCTTTTTTTTTCCTACAGGACCTATGACGGAGCTCAGGATTGAAGCTCGGCCAGGACTTTGCAAGGACAAACGTCGCTAATAAGGTACATATCTTTCTCCTTCTATTTCATTTATTAGATTGATTAGATCTAAAAGGAATTCAGTGTCCATGTTAATCACTTTTCTGTCTTGGCCTTAGGAGTCTAGAGACCAAGAGGAAATCCACTTGTACGCAGGGGGATTCACCTACAATAGAAATTGGCGACTCCACTAGGGAGGAGCTCTGATTTTTGTTTCCTTTCCCAGATCTTATTTTGGCCCTTTTCCCACTCACTTGACCTTCTCCATATTGTCTTTGTTATTCTTATATTTGTTTGATTTCCCCTTTATGTCATCATGATCACCCTGATTGGCTGAATTTCCTTGATTTTTTGAGTTTCTTGGCATTTTTCTGAGCTTTTGCAGCAAAGTGATCCCCTACTCTTGCTATCAGAGTGCCAACACTCCCTGGTGTTCTTACACAGAGTGTTGGAACATTATGGTTCCCCTTACACCAGAGCGGTAGCCCATTTTCAGTGAAAAATCCTCTAGTTTTTTCAATTTCTGAGTTTAGTTTTTGCATTTTTCATTTGCTTAGGGTCTCAAACTCTCAGTCCATATTTGTCATTGGCTTTCAACACCCTATTTCTAAGAATTCATCCTCTTCTTGTTTCGAAATTTGACATTTTCTTTCCCTGCCTTGAAGTCACTCTTTGTCTTTGTTGTCCTAGAGTTAACTTGTTGTTTTCTTCTCCTTTATCTGATTGAGTGGAAACTTTTGTGAGGAAATCCAAAGGTCTGTGAACCTTTCCATATGATCTTTCAGGTCAGTTTTTCGACATTTCTCTTTTGTTTGAGGTTTTTTTTTTTTGGTTCTTGTTTGCAAATTTGGTTATCTTTGTCCTTCTTGTCTATTTCATGACAAGAGTGTATTTTTGTTTTGTGTGAGGTTTGCTTCTGTTTGTTTAATCCTGAAGTCTGATTGACATTTAGAAGTTTTACATCTGATTATCATTCGATATAAGCAAAAGGACATATTTTAGTGATTGGTTTGGATATTAGAAGGCATTTATAAATTTTTAACATTGCATTGTATTTGATTGAGAAACATTTGTATGAGGACATTGCATCTCAGTGTTTGATAGTGAAAACAACTTTTTCTCTTTCCCTTAAATAACCATTCATCAAAATACAAGACTGCTTATCATTTTCTTGTGCATTTTTGGGAATTGAGTCATCATACCATCAATTTCATTGTCATACACCCTTTGAGTAAAGAACAGTTGTAAAATGAAGGCTAATTAAAAATTATCTAGAACGTTTTGTTTTTAGGATCTTCCACCAACATTAGACTAGGATTAGCACTTTGGATTAGGTTGTGAGTACAACTCTCCAATGTTTTCAAAATGAACATTAGCATCCTGAGATAGGGAGAGTCAAATCCAATTGTCCTATATGCTTTCTGGGATCCCCCTCTCACACAGGGGTTATGCACGAGGTCGCATTTGGGAGAATTACAAATATTATCCCTCCATGGTTCAACTATTTGTAGTGGTCAGATCGTATATTGGGGGTCACTTGAGGGTATACCCACAATTATGTGTGGGAGCCTCTCGAGTTGATTTCGGACTTGTTATCCTGCCCATACGTTTGGTTCGAACTGTCGACTATACCCGCCCAGGAGCTGACTGCAAGTTGGTGTCCTTGGTTTTCATAATCTTTAGGTACTTACACAAGGTGACAGTGAAGGGAAGTCTCACTGTACCTGGAACAAACATTGTTCAAACTCACTCAAGCTCCTTGGAGGGTAAATCCACAATTACTATGTGGAAGCTTGCACCAAGGTGAAATTTTGTTAAGCAGGTTGCCATTGTAACTATTCCACCATATCCTAGCCCCTTCTTGACTTGGTCACGCGACGTTGGATTTCATCACAAACTAGTACGATCATCAAGAGAAGTTTTGTTTGTTTGGTTTTGATTCCTAGATTTTATTAGCGTATGTTATTTTTTTTCATTAGTTGGCCCTAGTTTTTCAGCGTGTATTGTTATTCTCCAAAATTCAGCCTGTAGATGATAAAGCTCTTCGTCGATCGCGTAGGATGCAAGGGATGCCTACGAAAGGCTACCAACCCTTACCTCCTAACCCTCCAGAAGAAAACTACCATGGAGAGGTAGAAAATCAATCTGACGTTAGGAGTGTTGTTGCTCCTCCGTTAGATAATCAAGAAGGCTCTTTGGTTACGGTTGAGAATCCCACTCCTCACACTACATTTGTGTCGGTAACCCCTCTCAAACCACTTTTTCTTCGTTTAGACTCCCTTGGGAACGTCATAGACGAAGAGGTCCCACAGTTACCTCAGAGAGAATTTACCAAAACATATATGGGATC
Source organism: Picea glauca (assembly GCA_000966675.3). Lineage (NCBI taxonomy): Eukaryota > Viridiplantae > Streptophyta > Pinopsida > Pinales > Pinaceae > Picea > Picea glauca. The sequence continues at coordinate 224,145 of JZKD02S2133639.1, forward strand.
CACAGAACCAACCTTTGGTGATGAGTATAGGACTCATGTTCATCCTACCACTGTAGTAGATACAAATCCCACTCCTGCCCGTTCTGTATGGAGGACTTCATCAGGACATGATCTCTATGAGCATTTTGAATCCTTTCGACAACCCTTTAATCCTCATGACCCTCCTGTTGAAACTGGGACATCTGGTCAAACAATGAATCACCCCATAGTTTTCTCTTCTATGTGGCAAGCTCGTTAAAAAATGAAATAGAGGTCACGAGCATAGTTTCTTTTCTCTGTGGAAATCTCGTTAAAAAATGAAACAGAAGCTTTGAGCATAGTTTTCCTCTATGTAGCAAGCTCGTTAAAAAATGAAACAAAAATCTGGGGATTGAACCCGGAGCCCTGAGCATAGTTCTTTTTTTGTGTCAAGCTCGTTCAAAAATGAAACAATCACCTCTCTTGAACCTTATTTTCATCCACTCTTATCCTTTTTCTCCATCTAGTAGAGAAATTGGTGACAACCTCAACGTCGATGAATGAATTGAAACTTGGAGGGCATGTCTCCAGCCTTTGATGATCATTCTGGAGTTAAGCCACTAGCTTTCATGTTGGGGGCATATCGAGCTTAGTTCTTTTTTTTCTCATGCTCAAAAAAACATGAGAATGTAACCGAGTAGACTTTTATCACTTTTTCAGAATCGCATGGATATACGAAAAAGGAACCCCTTGGAGTCGTCTTTGAGCTCTTTTCGAACTCTCTAAACATGAAAATATTACCAAGTGATCTTGCTTCCTTTCCCACTCGTTAAAAGGTTTGAAAGGGCGTCTTTCGAGTCCTCTTTAAGTGGTTTTCAGACTCTCTAAATATGAAAAACCACCGATTTTACCTTCTCTGGACTCATTAAACAATCATACATTGAAGAGCCCATACGGGACCGAACGCTTACTTCTTCCAACTCATTAAACAAAGGAAGAGGAACTTACCAAAGGTGAGTTATATTGAGCATGTGTTACCCTCCTCGAGCTTGTTAAATTAAAAAGAGGTACTCGTCTATCTAGATGGGGGGGAAATTGAAGGAAGCAAGCCAAGCAGTTTTTTAGAACACTGCCAGTAGCTCTTACGGTCACCATTGAACACGACACTTTGTCTGTGCATGCATTTTAATCCACTGAACCTTTGCACTAAGCCAATCCTCTGAGTTTCTTTACTCCTTTGGGTCACCCGACGAAAGTCACCATATCCACTACATTATCATGTTTTGGTCCACGTCAAGTTTCTATTGTTGTGCCTTAGTGTTCAAAGAAAGTATCTTCCTCAAGAGTCATCCATCACAAATATCCAGTTTTAATACCCGTGTCAGTCCATGTTCATTTGATATACCAATTACATCTCTGTGTCAGTTTCGTGTCATTGATGGGGGATACATTAAGGCCCTCCTTCGATGGGGGATACATTAAGGCCCTCCTTCGACGAGTCTATTCCTATCAACTTCAACACATTATCCAAGAGTTATACTTAGAAACCAGTTAGTACCTTGGGACCTGCATGCCTCAATGGCAGACCTCCTCGTGTCCAACAGTGGGTTTACATCATTGACACATGATCGGGTGATTCCAGGGATGTTTGACTTCAGCTCATCTATTCACATCCGTCGGAATGTACTAGAATAGCTTTGGAATCATTGACATCAATGGTGATCTCCCTCGCACTTGTTAACGGTTTACATCATTGACTGATAATCAAGTGGTTTCTACCATGTTCGACATCAGGACATCTATTCACATGGTTAGATTCGTACTACATCAGGATCAGTAAGAAGACCCTGGGTTGAGTCATCACTCTTATATGTACTTTTCCCAGGTTGCGAAGGATTTCTTTTGAACTATGACACATATATTGTTACATAGATCCACTTCATATTGGTCGTGGCTATGTCTTGTCATCTCGTAGATCCAGTGTGTATTCTTTATGGCTACGATCAGTTCAGGTCATAGGAGTATAGATCCACAATGTATCTTCAGTGGCTATACCTTTTCTCAATATAATTATGGATCTGTAGTGTATTTTATGGCGACCATACCTAAAAAGTCTTTATCACTCAAGCATAGGTATGCCTTCCTTGGGTTTGAAACATGTCATAATATTTGTTTTATGGTTGTGTGCAACTTTTTTCGGTTTCTCTGCATCCATACCCTTGCTCGAAAAAGTTTAAAAAGTAATCCAGTCATCATCGTCTTCTAACTTCATACTTTGGGGGGAAATCTAATACACCTCAAAATTACTCACTTTGATAGTATCGCAAGTGTCGTCATTACAAGTGTTGTAAGTGTCGCATCTTGTCTGCAAGTGTTGCATCTTGACCACAAGTGTTGCAAGTGTCAAAAACATCATACTACCACCTTGCCTATGTTGTGCCTCTAACGACATCATAGGGACACTTAAGACACCTCAAAGACTAGTTTTGACGAAGAGAAATCAATTGACAAGAAGTACAAGCCTTTTGCCACTGGAAAAACCACTCAAATATGGATTTTGGAGAGTAGTGCTCCCCTACCCACTATTAGGGAGTGTTGTCTCTCCCTAAACCTCTTTGGGGAATTGTTTGAGCGCTCTTTGCACCCTTTTGGGGGAGCGTTACCCTTTTTTGAGCAATTTTTGGGTTTGTTCAGACAAATCAGGGAAGAATCCCTCAATTCCTGAAGGTGGTTGGATTCGAATAGATGGTCAAGGAATGATCTTAGGGAAGATCCTCAACTGAAGGAGAGGAATCCTCAACTTATCCTAAATATCTCTCAAGTGGTTGGGTCTCTCCAATTTTATATAAGGAGGCCTTCTCATGGTGAAAGGTACATGAGGAAGAGACTAGAGATTGATACCAAACTTATGATCTTGTAAGTGGTATGAACAGAAGGGATGGAGATTGAGAATTACATCAAACTTATGATATCATGAGTGAGATGTCATCAAAGAAATAAGTGGAGATTACTTTAGCAAAGGGGTTAGACAAGGAGAACTGGAAGAAGTTGTTGCACCTTCATTCAAAAGGTTGTAAGTACTTTTACTTGTTCTCATTAATAATCAATGCTTGGCATGTTTCTTTCAAACACTTATGCTTGTTCCATATGAGTTTGTCTGTATTAGATGAATCTATATTTGAGCTAATATTGGTAGAGTAGGAAGTCCATTGTATCTTTGTTTTTCCTACAGGACCTATCAGGGAGCTCAGGATCGAAGCTCAGCCAGGACTTTGCAAGGACAAACGTCGCTAATAAGGTACATATATTTCTCCTTCTCTTTCATTTATTAGCTTGATTAGATCTAAAAGGAAGTCAGTTTCCATGTTAAGCACTTTTCTGTCTTGGCCTTAGGAGCCTAGAGACCAAGAGGGAATCCACTTGTCCGCAGGGGGATTCACCTACAACAAAGTGTGTCACTACCAAAATGGGAAAATACATGCAGTGCACCAAGGAGATGAGGGAAGTAATCAGTGCGCCCATGGACCAACATTGATTTCCCTACATGCACACATGCAAGGATGTTTTTTCTTGGTGGGAAGAGTATGATGAGGTGCATTCAATGGATCAATAGTCTCATGCACGAGATTCGACTTAGAAAGAACAAGTTGTTTATTTTATTTTTATTTTCTATTTTTTATTAAAAATGGCATTGTTACTATGTTTAGACATTTTGAGTCTAATAAATAGTAAGATCAACCATACACAAGGGGTCGATGGTTTTGTAAAAGAATTTTTGGATTAGAACAACAAAGAATTATTTTTGAAGCATAATTCAGAAGCTCGGGAGGAGCCAAGGCGAATTTATCAAATATGTGTGTATGCTTTCTCATGAGTGGATTTATCTGTAATGTGATTAAATGTTCTTGGTGTCCAGTAAGACTTTACATACTTTTCAGTTATCTCAATTGATTAAAGAATTTTCTGGATGATTTTGGTAAAGTGTAATATCTTTTATAATTAGTTTCTTTTATGTGAACTTCATAAGTACAGAATTATTTCTTACTTTTTTGTCTTCATATATGTTTCTTTATACATGTTAATTAGTTATTGTTTTTCCTAAGTAATATTTGATAATAAAAAACAAACTCCCCTTGGTATTATGGCTTAAGGAACTTAGAATCGAATATTATTTACTTTTTTTTGCTAAGGGTTATCTTAAGAATAGATTTATTCAAAACATTTTTATTCAGTTTTCTTCCTGCACTAGATAGAAATAAAACACAAGAAACAAAAAAAAAAATAAGGAACAGAAAGAACGAATTTAAACAATCATTAAAGCCCATAGAATGATTGGTGAACCATTAATATCAAGTATTATTTCACACCAAACAGGGAGGAGTCTAATTGGGCCTCATCCTTGGGTTTAATCCCTCCTGTCGAGTTAAAGGGAATCCATCCCCATCAACAAAATTGGCACTAGAAGGAGGGTTGATGCATGGAAATCCATACAAACAACCCACATAAAGAAAATACAAAGCCTAAAGATATATCCTTTGAAAATACTTCACCTCATGCTAGGGAAATTTTAGGATATCATCCCAAAATCCCATCCGTAGTATCTCACAAGGAAGTAAATGCTTTCAGAAGAATCACTAGAGCATATGCTAGACAAATCAAGGTGTTATCCACAACCACATTACTTCCTTGAAGAAGGATAATTGTAAGACCAATTGTATCCACATCAGATCATACCTTAGTATGCATGGTCAAATATCTAGTATATTTTTCCTTAATTGAAATAGAACAACCTTTCGGATTAATCCCTTACAAACTGGTAATTATTCCTCTTGTCAGCAACTACTCTGATCACTAGGAATATTTTGAACCCAAATAAGAACTGGAGTCAGAGGAAGAGGAACCAAACTTAGAATCTTCATATTACGAGTCATATCACATGGGAGACAACAATGAGGATAATAACCAACCTCGGTTTACCAGGGATGCATTGGAATTACTTGGTCCCTTACACGACTTACCCATACATACAAAGAAAATACTACCTAAATTTGACCCTAAAACATCTGGATCTCCTAAAGATCACATTAAGAAGTTTATATTGGCCATACGGTTAATGAATGTACAGTTAATGAGGATGTAGTCTTCACATTTTTTCCTTATACTTTTGAAAACTCAACGTCCACTTAGTATTTCAATCTCCTTGTTGGATCCATAACAAATTGGGCCATGTTCCAAAAGGATTTTTTAAATAAGTTTGGAGAAGAACCCACAACTGGGGAATTAATGGATGAGCTATTTTTTTCCACCATGGGGCCTAAATAAAAGGTTAAATATTTTAATCAACATTTTACCACAATCCTAAATAAATTTCAGCAAGAAGCATCCCCTACCCAAGAATTACAAATTGAAGTCTATGTAAATGATTTATCAACCTTTATTTCTATGTTTGTAAAAAGGGTTGTCAAACATACTCTGGCATAAAATTTCAAGGAAGCTAAGAATATAGAATTTTAGATGAAAGGGTGTAAAGAAAGTCAAACATCCTTGGGAAAAGGGAAACAATGTAGCCTAAAAGAAGCATTTTATTGACACAACCACAAGGGAAGCAAGTTGAACAAAGCCAAGAGAAAGATAACACTGGTATGGAAAGTTTAAAAAGAATGATTAAGAATCTCTCGAATGAGATAGTAGACATGAAAAGGAGTGCAAGGGAAGGTACATCCAACCAAAGGCTTTACAAACCTTTTTTTTAAATATGTTTTCCCTTTAAGGCAATAGAGCCTCCCCCATCTAGTTTGAATATTGATTTGGAGGTAGCCTCATATTCATTTTGTAGTTATCATTAGGAAAATCATTCAGAGAATAATTCCCCTCGATGGATAAATTCCATGAACTTTATGTCCATCACTTTCTAGATAGATGTTCTCTCAATGATCAACAATGGCCCATTATCCAATACCACAAATGAAGAATACACTGAACACTCTAAGAGAGAAGCTATGGTGTTGTGGGAGATAATGCTTGGGTTAAATACAACTAAGGAAGAAGATTTAATAGATGAAAATTTGGTTGTTCATACAAGGAGAAAAGGACTTGTTTCTCAAACCCATCTTGCTATAGCTCAAGCTCCTAAGAATCCTTGGACCTCAACACCCTTAGCAAAGCCTACCCATGTGCTCAACTCTACTCCCAAAGTTGTGAATCAGAAGGTGGAACAGTTGGAATATAACGTAGTAGAAAATCTCAAGAAAAGTAAGGCCAACATTTTTGTTATGGATCTCTATAGGATTTATCAATAGAAAAGTATGTTACTTAAACTACTAAAGGATGAGAAGACCCTAATAGTGAACGTTGATTAGACTATAAACATAGTGAATTTAAGGGAAGTTTGAAAATCAGCAGTAAACGCAATAGCCACAGACAAGAAACCGAAACTATCCATACCACCTTTTTTGCTAACCTTTGAAATTTTCAACAGAAATCTACATAATTTCCTAGTAGACTCAGGGGCATCATTGAATGCCATGCCTTATTCGATTTATAAGAAACTAAATGCAATGCCTACCAAAATTTCAACACATATCATACAATTAGAAAAAATTGAAGTTAAATTCATTGGTCAATTAAAACATGTCATGATTAGGATTGTTTCAAACCCCAAGATCCACCAAGTAATTGATATTGTAGTTGTGGATATCCTAGAAGCATATGGACTACTGCTCAGTCGATATTGATCACACAAATTCCAAGGATATTTTTCTTTTGATTGGTCTCACCTTTGGTTTCCTTGGAATGGGAAGAAAAATAAGATAAGAATTCATAGGGAAAAATACTTAAAACATATTGTAATTGATTTGGAGGTGCCCAATGAACCATCCTTGTCTAAATTCCCCATCCTCATAAATTACTCGTGTGAAACAGATTTTGGAAATTTTACAACCTGCGCATCTAAAATTTTGGTAACACATAAGTTAAAGTTATGTTTGCAAGAAAATCAAATCGAAATATAAAATTGTATCACCCCTAGTGAATGTCTTACAGTCATTGTTTTAGAAGAAAACATTAAAAAATCAAACATTAACATTAGAAAAAAGCTACCCGATGTTAATTTTAAAATCTAGACTCTTTTCTTCGATAGTTCCAAATCTCAGGAAGAGCAAGTACTGGCTATATTTTCATAGACCCCACTGGTAAGAGCAGTTTCCTATTATGTAAGTTGGAATTTGAAGGTGAAAACAACACATTTGAGTATGAAGCCTTAGTCCAAGGCCTCAAGAAATGCATTAATTTAAACATCAAAAAACTCATTGTTTTGGGGGACTCTAAGATAATTTTTAGATAGGTTAAGAACACTATACATTTCAAATCCCCTCATCTTAGAAACTATTAGTAAGAAGTGCATAGGTTGATGGATAATTTCCTCGCTTTCAATATCACTGCCATATCCTGATCCAAGAACTTACTTGTTGATTCCCTAGATACAAAAACTTCAAGGTTGTCCCCTTTGGAAGATTATGAAGTTTCCAGATTGACTATTGAACTTTTATATCAACCCTTAGTCCTTGATAACATCACAAACTGGAGAGTGTTTGGAGGAGATAAGTAGATCACATCATTCTTACATAATGAAGAAACGTTTAGGGATCTTGCTATCGATGATAAGGAATTCCAAGAAATACTCATTGAGCAAAAAAGTGAAGGTTTTAAGGGAAAACAAGACACAAAAGTTGAAGAACCTAAACTTCACACGATGCCTAAAGGGGTAGTCAATCTAGAAAATTTGCTTGATTTATGAGACAAATTTAAGGGCCTGTGAAATGTAAAAATGGGTAGTCCTATGCTTTCTTTCGAAGTAATAAATTTGGGAACTACTAATGATTTAGGAGGATCCAGGAATAATCTCAGATGTCTAGGTGGATCCAGAACACTCACAAAGGTCCATAAGGATTCATAAATTCTCAAAATAAAATCATCCCAAATGCTCTCAAAAACACCATCAATACGTAGAGCTCAGAGATAGCTTTCCAATAGCACAAAAATCACCTCAAACGAAGTTTGTATAAAAAATTTATGGATGGTCAAAGTTTAGGTCAAACCAGGGAAAAAGGCATAAGTCAATAGGGTTAAGGTGACATGTGTCACCACTACAAGAGTAGCATGTGGCATGATTGTACAAGTCATACAGTGCTGGCATGGTGACCTCACATGGCAACACATGGCAGGCAGGTGAGGTGACATTTCAAGTTGGAAGGTGACTGGGAAATCCATACATACAATTGGCACCAATTATATGTCAACATGTGGAAAGGATAGACCAATGAGAAACTGCCACGTGGAAGCCTCCCATTGGCCATTAATGCTTAATCTTTTTCAAAAGTATAGGAGTCGACAAGGGTCGAACTCGTGACCTCCTGTAACCTTATACAAACCTTCATTGCCAATACGCCACACCAATGTTACTTAATCGTATATGGTAGCTATTGTTTTTAAGTTTTGTAAAGGATTTAGTTGGTGGAAAAAAGGGTCGAGGACCCAATCCCTCGACCCATGATTCATTTTAAGTTCCATGTAACCATACCCATATTCCACGGGGTGTTTAAACTATATGCCAACCACATGATATATTCATGGGGGCGTATTTATATGACCAACCACCATATAAACAAAATGATATATATATATATATATATATATTGTTGGGTATGTGTTATATTCTTTGCATGTGTGTGTGTGTGGGCACGTCAGATTCGACAACTACGTCTAGCGATCCCAACTTCCTTCACCCTTTGTGTTATGTGTGGGGGGTGCTTTCTTGGGGGGTCCCAGTGGGAGCTAGGATTGACCCCCCATGGTTACGCACAACGTTCGGCTCCGGGAGGTAGCCCGAAGCTGTTGAGTTTTGGGGCAGCACCCTGAAATTTTTTGGGGGCAGATTTTGCTATTTTTAGTGGTTTGCTAAATTAATCTTGGATTAAGGGATTATGGTTTTGGTAGCTATGGAATACCTAAAATATTGTATATATTGTATTGTGAATTGTGAAATTAATATATTGAAGAGTTGAAAGGTGCGGCACCAAGGAAGGTTGGTTTTGTCCTGGTTAAGGGTTTCCAGCGTAAATCTCTGTGTACTGTGTGTATGAGCCATTGATTAATTTATATTTTTCTTAGGAGAATTTGTATGTATTTATTTACGTCACAGGTTTAAAACTTACATGTGGTATCAGAGCTCGTTTTTACCTTAAGGGGGATGCCTTTTTTGCTGAGGGTTTGGCTTGGTCTTGATAGATTAAGTTTATCTTGGGTCTGTGATAAACCTGGGTTTAATGGGAGCTTTTGCAGTGGTGATTTAAGTGTAGAAAGTGGAATGGTGGGCTCTTATAGAATCGAGATTGAGAAGTTCAACGATTAAAACTTTGAGTTATGGAATCTCGATATGGATGACCTTCTTGTAGACAAATAAAAATGGATCGTTGTGGATCCTGGTACATATCCTACTGGTACACATTCTACTAGCACATAATCTACTGGTACACAATCTTCTGGTACACAACCTATTGGTATGTCAAAGGAATATTGGGAGAATTTGGATAGAAAAGCAAGGAGTATTATTCGACTTTGCCTAGCATATTCGGTGTTTTTGAATGTCTCGAGAGAATATACATCCAAGGAACTATGGGATAAGTTAGGGAATTTGTATCAATCAAAGTCCCTAGTAAACAAGTTGTTTCTTCGAAAGAAGTTGTATCATCTTAGGATGGAAGATGGAGATTCTATGAGAGAACATCTAAATGCCTTCAATACTCTGGTAAGTCAACTTATCTCTGTTAATATTACGATTGAAAAAGAAGATAAGTGTACTACTTTGTTATGTTCCTTGCCAGACTCTTGGAATAATCCGGTTGTAGAAATTGGTAGTACCACTAAATCTACATTGAAGTATGAGGATGTAGTTGCATCCTTGTTATCTGAAGAGATGAGGCAGAAAATCATGGATGGTCAGAGCACAGATGCTTTATTTGTAAGAGGCCATACCCAAGAGAGGAATCCTGGTAAGTCTTCAGGGGGGAGATCTAAATCTAAAGGTAGATCTAAGTCTCCAGGAAAATATTTGAGGAAATGTTGGAAGTGTGGTAAAGCAGGGCATTATAAGAAATATTGCAAGTCTAAGAAGGTTGATAAACCAAAGGGATATGATAATTCCTCTTCCACAAAGGATAAAAACTCCACTGAAGAAGAAGGTGATGTTTACCTGGCATATATAGGTACACATATAGATCGTGGTGTATGTTTTATTGACTCAGGTGCGTCATATCATATGACTCCTCATAGTGAGTGGTTCTGTGAATATGAAAAATACGATGGTGGTGATGTATTCCTAGGAGATGACTCGACAATTAAAATCATGGGACATGGAAGGGTTAATTTGTTGCTAAAATATGGAAGGATTAGAAATCTCCTTGGGGTTCTGCACATTAAAAAACTAGCCAGGAGCCTAATATCTGTAAGAAAGTTGGATGATGCAGGTGTGGATACTGTATTGGGAAAGGGCACCTGCAAGATGGTACGAGTAGAAATGGTGTTGATGAGGGGAGTTCGATGTGGAAATCTGTACAAGTTGTTGGGAAGAAATTATACTAATGGGTGTAATATTTATGTTGTCCCTAAGCAGAGAAATAAATAAGACAAGACCAATATTGTCCCTAGAAAGAAGACCATGTTGTGGCATCAAAGACTGGGGCATATTGGAGAAAAGGGCCTTTGAACACTACACGATAAAGGTATGGTTGAAGGTATGTCTAATTGCACTCTGGATTTTGATTTCTGTGAACATTGCATATATGGTAAACAGAATCAAGTAAGATTCCCATATGGTGATACAAGAGCAAAGGGGATCTTAGAGTTGATACACAGTGATGTGTTTGGACATGTGAATGTTACATCACTAGGTAAATTTGTGTATTATGTTTCATTCATAGATAATTTCTCAAGGAACACATGGATTTATTTTCTTAGAAAGAAATCTAAGGTATTTGATCAATTTAAAGAGTTTAAGGCTCTAGTAGAAAATCAGACAGAGAAGAAAATAAAGGTATTGAGGACAGATAATGGTGGAGAATTCTGCAAAAATGAATTCAAATAATTATGTAAGAAGTGTGGTATAGCAAGGCAGAAGACGACTCCATACACACCTCAGTAGAATGGAGTTGCAGAAAGGATGAACATGACACTGATGGAAAAATAAAGGAGCATGCTTAGTGGTGCCTAGTTAGGATAGGAATTCTGGGCAGAGGCAATGGATACAGCATGTTACCTGGTCAATCGATCACCCTCATCAGTGTTGGATGATAAAACTCCACACGAGGTATGGAATGGTAAGAAATCCTCTCTTGAACATCTTAGAGTGTTTGGTTATGGTGCTTATGTACATGTTCCAAAGGAAAATAGGAGTAAGTTGGATAATAAAGTTGAAAAGTGTATCTTTATTGGTTATAAATATGGTGTGAAAGGTTATAATATTTGGAACCCATAAACTAAGAATATTTTTTTATAGTCGGGATGTTTTTTTTAGAGAGGTGAAAGATATTTCCAAATAGGAATTCCTACCAAGGCAAGAAGAACCTGAGAAAATAGAGTTTGAGTTGGATGATGCAAAATCTAAATCAACTAAAGAAGATGAAGCACAAGAAGAGGAACCTCATACCCCAGTACTGAGGAGATTAGTGAGGGAAAGAAGGCAACCAGAAAGGTATAGTCCACCTAATTTTCATTCTAATTTTTCTTTATCTATTACTGATGATGATCCCATGATCCGAAATGATCTTTTAAATGACTTGGTTAAGTATTTTGCATGAGTTGATTTACCATTTAGAAATTGTAGAGAAGAAGAAGTTTTAATTAAAGAATGTTGCAGTCATCATAAAGAATACATGTTAAGAACAACAAACCATAATTCCAAAATTTGTTAACGAAGTTCGACAAAGTTGCCTACATCTCTGAGCCTTTGTCTCAGTGGGGGAGGATTTCTTATTAATATTCAATGCTTCAAAAGTAAATCAAAATTACATCAATTTTTTCTTTCACTGACACAACAATGTTCTTATTTGTCTCAAGAACTCAACGCAACAGACGGCACTGAAAAAGGTGGAGTAGAACTCCCATAAATGGCCTCCAAAGATTTGCTACTCTTTTGGCTTCTCTACATAAAAATGACTTACTCTCTACAACTTGGAATCATTTTGTTGTTTTGAACATGTTCATGGCTGTAAAAAGACCTGGTTTATATAGAATTTTAGTTGGGGGTCACATCCCAACTTCCTCCCAAGATATGGCCTCAATCTGGGCTCCAAATCCTCAAAAAATGGCAAAAATTCATTAAAATCAGGTCATAAATTAATTAAAATCAATTTGTATAGCTTCAAACCCACTTTTGGCAGCATATTGGGCGCGTGCCCCTTGTCTTCTGGCTCTTGGTCATGTGGCGTGTGTTATCTCTCTGTAATCTCTAGAGGTTGTAGAAGAAAGGATAGAGGTAACCACAAAACTACTTTGAAAGCTGGGATCTAGCCCTTCCAGCTTCAGAGAGGGATCTCTCTGTAAGATTTAGATTTGTTTAGATTAAAATATTAGGCTAGTTATGATAGTTCAGGATTTTTTTGTTTGTTTGAAATATTTGGCTGGTCGAATGCTTAATTACCATTGGGCTATGGGGTTTGTCTCTTAAAATAGGGATATGTTTCAGCTTTTTATAAAGTTTCTTCACAGGGCAAGGTAGTTAAACTGTTTGGATCTAGTAAATTTGGATGAAATGAATAAGAAGAAGTGAGAGGGATTCCATCAAGTAAAGAGAGAAATTAAGAATTCTGGAACTAACCCTCAAGTAGAAAACATTGAAATTATTCAAATCTAGAATCAGAGTTTACATCAAAACAAATATTGTTCTTCAATTTTCTATTGAATAATTCAAAATCTATGGATAACATATGAATGACAGTGAAAACATAGATACAAAGACAAATGCACTTCACCAACATAAGTGACAGGAGAATCTTGTAATTGTTGCAACTATATTACTGAAGTTTGATCAAAGGAGGATCTGTGAGCTAATTTACATCAATGAGTCTTTATTTTCCACCGATTCCCCCATTACATTCAAAATGATAGTCTAAATAGAAGAATACAATAAACAGACTTATGTTATCTTTTCGGAAACAAATTCAACAATAAAATCAAAATAAAAACAATCTTGCAAGAAATATCGAATTGAAATAAATCGAGTGCCCTAAATCTTTGTTGGAGAATCTGGAACAAATTCTTTGACTGTTGATTCTTCTCCATCAGATCAGGAACTGATGAGATATTTGTTTCATATATGGAACTTGAATTCTCTAACTGTTAGGTTCTCTTCACGTATAAAATTTGACTGCCATCTGATGTTGCCAAGTGCCCTGGAAAACTGGGATGTGTGATTGACTATTTATTTTTCTCCATTAAATGCCACCGATATGATCTTCCACCTGTCATTACTCTTTCATATTCATGTAGCTTCCAATACGAGCCATCCTTTTATATTGGGGTTTTATCACCGGGAAACCTTTCATTCCAATTTAGTATAGGTCTCGCCTCATTTAGATATCTCAAATCAGAGCCAGTTAAATGAGTAAGCTGTAGTTGAGGGTTCCAATGATTTTCTTTGTGTAAACAACATTTTATCAACCAAAAGTGTAGCACCACCTGATACTTATCCCTTTACATTTGAACCAAGAGAAGCATGGTGGCCTGATATTTGGTTCCCATCATTTACAAACATTTTCTCAAGTATACCAAAAATATCCTTATCATGTTGATCGTTGATCATGAATTTGCTTTCCTGCAAAATATTTATTCTTTATGCACCTGAACTTGATAAATAACTTTAATGTCGATGCACACTGCCCGGTCTCCTTGTTCAATTTCTTGACCACTTCATCCCAAAAATGTGTGTGAGACTTGAAATGTGTTGCATCTGTTGAGAAACGCACGTTGTCTAAAACACAATTCACACCATCTCTTACAACAGAAGCAATAAAAAATTCATCTTTCAAATCCCATTTCAATCTCTTAACATTGAACACAGTTGTTAAACTATCCAAATCGACTTCTTCTTTCCTATTGCTTCCAAGATGTGCATCTTGATCCATAAACCTAGGAAGTTGATCAACATGTTCTGTAGTGGGCATCTGCTTCTCATGGCTCAGACAATTAAGAGGCCTAGCATAATGCAAGGTTAGATTAGTAACTGGTAAAGGTTTCTCGGTAGGAACCAGACCATGGATCATCAGCATCATCTGTGTATCCCAAACCAAAGTGGATTTTTTTGTGATGGAAGCATGAAAGTGTGTCCCACAATTTATGAATGAAACAAAGGTAACCTCAAATTTTGAACTTACAGAAAGACGAGAAATCCCTACAGATGTATGATATCAAATAAACCAGCAGTCCCATCACTCACACCTGTAATTATAATATCACACATTGGGTGTAATTTTAAGGATGTGATATAAGCATCATTTGCAGCGAAAGGAGCACAGCCTTGAAGAGCTTCAATATCCCATAATTGCACAACAACTGGACCTTCATATGCAGAATCGGTCCCACAGACAAACAAATTTTGATTGCAGAATTCCATAACATCAACAGAATGAAGGACATAAGTCTTTTGCCTCATGTTGACATTTATATCAGCAGATATTTCTCCTAAAATAACCTTCCAAAGAAGAAGTCGACCATCACTTTCATCACCATTTGCATTAGAACTTAGGCAAAGCCTTGGGACCACAAAAGGCACACAACAATACAATCACAAGATGTGAATTGACATTGATAATTCGACCACGTGAAGATAATGGTCTAAGAAGAGGAAGAAGTCCTCTAACTACATTTCTAACCCCAAATAATTTGTTTGCAAGACCGATTGTTTGTTCTTCATAGCTATTTCCATAGTATTATGTCGAGCAGCTACTATGACCAGTGGCCGAAATTCATGTGCTTTTGAATTGATTTCTTCTGATGATCACAGGAACTGCACTATCTCTAGCAGGCCGATGCAAAAGGTGCATTTTTTCATGCCTCATGTGAACCATTGCATAACATGACAGGAATAATCCATTTCCCTTCACCAAGTTCGCCTCTTGACAAATACTGGGACCGGTGTACATATCTTCAAATCAAACACAGTCGCAGCATGTTCGCAAAGCATTGTTGCTGGACAATTTTCCATTCGAAAGCATAAAGCTGAGAAGGAGAGCTTCCATCAGACAATGGCTCCATTAGATCCACTTCTATCATTCAGGCAATTGGACCTGGCATAGTAGAGTTTGATGACACAAATCAGCGCCCTCCTTCATTTGGCATTTCAATTGATAATATTTGGGCATCTGGAACTTCATTTTGGAACTTGGATCCTCTAAACTTAGCGATTCTTCTCGAGAGTTTGACACCAAATTTAGAATTTCCCTCTGGCGTTGATCATCAGACCTGTAAACAATCTCCTAATATAGTGCAAAATTCCACAATTTATAGTTTTCATTCCTGGATTGACAAGTAACACAATAGAAACCTTGTCGATCAGTAAAACTAAAAGATTGTGCACTGGACTGCGCAGGTTGTTGGGTTTTGCATGAGCACTTGGAGTTCCTTTTATGGAAGCCATTATGTGTATTTGAAAGCCTAAGTGACCTCCTCTATTGGGTGTTTTGAAGTCGCACAGAATTTCTGATATTCTTGCTTGGGCGTGCGTTCTCTCATTTGGATGCATGCACTAAATGCATGTAGACATCAGTCTCGACACCCAAACACATCCTTATTAGCATTGAAAAGGCATTTGGGTGCATCATGGATTTACACTTGATACAAACAATGTAACTGCAAAGTGTATTCTGATTATTATTTGATATATTATTCATTGGATCAATCCCCATTATGGATTGATCATGTCGTCTATTGTAAAAGACCAAATCCCCTTTTGTGGATTGGTCATAATGTAATTGTAATAGGCTAAAGAAGAAGTTGGCCCCAGAATATATCAAAGAGGCCCCAGAATATAATAAAGGTGGTTATAACCACCCAGAAGAAGAAGTCAGACCTGCCAATGAAAAGACACTTTCACACGTGCCAGATTTGTATAAATAAGGAGGCTAGCGCCTCACTTAGACACACACTCACTTGTTCATTGAGAGACAAGTTTCGGAGCTGCAGTTGGAGAAGAGAGAGAGAGAGAGGTGCATCTTTGGGAAAGGACTTTATGTATTTGTTTGAGTTATCTCTTGTCATTGTATTGGCTATCTATAACAAGGAAGTTTTGTTGGGTTTTCTTCCCCATGAGGGTTTCCCAGGATAAATGATGTGTCTCTTGTGATTGTGTATTTCTCAGTGATTCTATATTATGTTATTGTTATCTATTGAAATGCAAAGAACTATAATAATGGCTTAAACATTAACATGGTATCAGAGCCAAGCTTAAGAGAGCATCTTTCACAAGAGAAAAGTGAAAAATGTCATTGTTGTCGCCCATGCAAATTAGGGTTTTTTGTTGGTAAGGTATTTCAGCCCTAAAACCATCTAGAAAAGTGTTCCCTCCCTCAAGGATCATTTTGGCACCTTCATCGCAACTTTTTAGTGGCTAGATCTCCCGGAAATTGAAACCCTAGTTTCACAAAGTACCAGAAAACTAGAAAACCAGAGTACCAGAAGTACCAGAAAACTAGAAGCACCAGTCCAGAAATCCGCAGATCAAGTTTGAGGGGGTAAAAGTTGGACTTTCAGAAATCTGACTGCACCAACTTACTCACCTCAGCTCAGCGCATCTATCCCCTGGATCAGAATTTCAAAATTTGAAGTTTGAAAAATTAGGGTTTCCTCATAAAACCCTAAGTTGCAATTGCAGTTTCAGAACTAGTTGCAGTTGCAGTATCAGTTGCAGTTGCAGCCGTAGTACCAGTTGCAATCACCCTTGAAGTTTTTAAGAGTTGGTAATGATTATCGTTGCTGCCAGATGGTGCCACTACCTACAAATACTATCAGAGATATCTACTCACATATGTTTAAATGGTTAAACCTTAAAGAGTGTTTGCAGGAGAAGGGATCTCTTGCCATAGATCCAACACATTAAGAGGAATGATGCAACCTAGGTGTGATTATTCTGATATGCATCCATTTGTTATATTGATCAATGTTGCATGTTGTATCTATGACCTTCATTCTAACCTTTTCTGAGTCAAGGTATTAGATGGATTAAAAGTTGAGATCATAGAACTTATCCACTAACCCAACCTTCTGTCAAGATAGCGTATTGTCTTAGTACAAAAGACAGGTTGAAGAAAGCACTCGTCATCTTGAGTGAAGGAGACTCGGAAGAAAATCAAACACTCATTCCTGAGGACAAGGCTCCAAGTTTGATTAATCAAGTTAATAAGATTCAAAGGTACACATGACAAGTTGATGAATATAGTTGAGATAGCAGTCTTTGTAAAGTATCATACTTGATAGCATGTGAGCATATAGAGGTAAATGCTTAACGTAATCATTTGTCTGATACAACTAACACCTCCTCTAGGAAGAATCTCGTGTGTTAGTTTCAGGTTGCCATGGAGCAATGTTTGATCACAACACTATGAGAGTGTTGACCTCATTTTCGTATTGTATTCCTTACCTTTAATATTTGCTTCAGACAAGTTACAAGTGATAGCTCTAAAGGAGCTACTGTGATGATTGTTCGTGCTATTACTTTATATTATAAAAAGGATATTACTCTTGCTTGTTGTTTTGTTGACCTTGTTCCAAGTCACAGGTAATAACCCTGAGGAAGCTATATTGAAGGTTGCAGAAGGCAACGTACTAAAGGAGAAACCTTGAAAGAAGCAATCATCATCGGAAAAGAAGAAGGTGGATTGTATAAGCTAAAGGGTCACTTAGGAGTTGTTATGGCCCACGCCATTGAAAACCCATGTGAACTTTTGCATAGAATATTAGCTCACATTAACTACAAGGTGCTACCATATATATGCAAAGCGGTCACAGGTTTACCAGAACTCAAGGTTGACCATGAAGGTGTAAGCAATGGATGTGCACAAGGGAAGAACATCAAGAACCCTTTTCCGAAGAGAGACAGCAAAGCAGAAGGAGTCCTAGAACTCATTCATTCAGATGTGTGTGGCCTAATGCTATCGTCCTCCATTAGTGGGTATGTATATTATGTATCATTTATTGATGATTATTCTCGTAAGACCTTGATGTATCTCTTGAAATCTAAAGATGCAGTGTTCATCAAATTCAAGGAATTCAAAGCCTTGATAGAGAATCTTTCTGAAAGAAAGATCAAGATACTCAGGTTAGATAATGGAGGAGAATACACCTCAAAAGAGTTCATGAACTTCTGCAAAGATGTTGGGATCAAGAGGGAACTCACTACTCCCTATAATCCTCAACAAAACAGTGTGGTTGAAAGAAAGAACAGAACGATAATGGAAGCCGTGAAGACCATGATCCACAATCAAGATCTTCCTATGTGCTTATGGGCAGAAGCATCAATGACAGTCGTATATGTGCAAAACTGATTGTCCCATAGTGCACTTGGGTTCAAGACCCTGGAAGAGATGTTCACTGGAAAGAAGCCATAGGTAAGCCATCTCAAAATATTTGGCTACCCAGTATTTATACATATACCGAAAGATAAAAGAAACAAGCTAGAACCCTCAAGAAAGAAGGGAATATTTGTGGGATACTATGAGGTCTCCACGGCCTTCAGGATCTATATACCAGGTCACCTCCACATTGATATCAGTAGGGATGTGACCTTTGATAAAGATGCAACGCTCAAGAAATCAAGAAAATGCCAGCTTGAAGAGGTATATGAAGAGGAACCAGTAATCCCCAGAGTTGCAGAATCAGTGAGGGAGGTTCCCAGAGCTCCTAAACCGATGAGGGAAGTCGTAACTTCCCATGATGAGGAAATTCTATAAGATCATGATGTAGTAGAGTTTCAAGAACCTCCTCAGATGAAAAGATCCCATAAAAGAAATCCAGCTTGGGCTAGAGAGCTTATCCAAGATGGAGAGAAATATGTTGTTCCCGAAGGAACCACGAGACATGTGAAGAGACCTAAGCCATTCTCCAGTTATATGGCTTTGATGTGTGATCTCCTAGAAAAGGATCTTGCCTGCTTTGAAGAATCCATTCAGAAGAAAGAATGGGTAGATGCCATGACAGAAGAATACCAATCCATAATAAAGAACGATGTATGGGAAATAGTTCCCGGACCGAATAGCAATGATGTGGTATCGTCCAGATGGCTCTTCAAAATAAAACATGTTGTTGATGGAAGTATTGAGAAGTATAAAGAAATATTTGTAGATCGTGTCTTTTCTCAAAAACAAGGCATTGACTATGAAGAGACATTCGCTCATGTAGCCAGATACAGTTTAATCAGTACCATCATAGCCCTTGCAGCTAAGATGAAGTGGAAGTTACACCACATGGACGTAAAGACAGCTTTCCTAAATGGTGTTATCGAAGAGGAAGTGTATATAGAGCAACCTCAAGGATTTGAAGTTGAAGACAGGAAGTCTCATGTCTGCAAGTTGAAAAAAGCCTTGTACGGATTGAAGCAAGATCCTAGAGCTTGGTATGGCTGGATAGACAGCTTTCTGACGAGCTTGGGATTTACCAAGAGTAAAGCAAATTCTAACCTCTACTTCAAGGTTATGAACGATGAGCCAGTGATATTATTGCTATATGTGGATGACTTATTCTTAACTGGAGAAGAAAATCTCATCACTGAATGTAAGAAGAGACTCGCTTCATAATTTGAGATAAAAGACCTTGGCCTAATGCACTATTTCTTAGGTCTTTAGGTATGGCAAAGTCCGGAGAGGATCTTCCTTAACCAAGGGAAGTATGCAGTCAAAATCTTGAAGAGATTCGACATGTTAGAGTGCAAGCCCGTGAATACACCCATGGAAACGAAGCTAAAGTTGTTGGTCGATACTTCGTCAGAATTGATTGATGTCACACTGTATAGACATATCATTGGATCGTTGATGTACCTAACGAACATCGGACCAGATATTTTTTTTTCCGTGAACACCTTGATTTAGTTTTTGGTAGAACCCAGACATGTTCACCTAGTGGCTGCAAAACATGTGATAAGGTACCTTAAGGGTACATTAGATTGTGGTCTCAGTTATGATGGAGATCATGATTTCACATTGAGAGGGTACACTGATTCAAATTGGGCAGGAAGTGTTTCTAATAGGAAAAGCACTTCAAGATGTTGTTTTAGTTTGGGATCAGCCATGATCTCATGGCAGATTAGGAAGCAATCCAGCATTTCTCTTAGCACAGCGGAAGCAAAATACATTGTTGTGTGTTCTACCAGCTGCAAAGCTATATGGCTTTGAAAGTTGTTGACCAGTCTATTTGACCTAGAGATAGAAGCAACCACGATCCTATGTGACAACCAAAGATGCATAAAGATGACAGAGAATCATATATTCCATGACAGGTCGAAGCACATAGAGATCTGATATCACTACATCCATGACATGGTGCAGAGAGGAGCCATAAAGCTCTAGTATGTTAGCACGGATGAACAGGCTCTTGATGTGTTGACCAAGCCTCTGTCTCGTGTAAAGTTGTAGCACTTTTGAGATAAGTTTGGTATAGTTCGAAAGGACCTTCTTCGAAAGGGGGAGCAGTGATGAGATGAGATGTGAATAGGACTGTGCTTCTGGCTTGATAGCTGTGACATAAAGCTAGTCTAGTATCTTGCTTCCAGCTTGATTGTTGTGACGTAAAGCAAGATGATGAGATGAGACTAGTACTATGCTTTCGGCTTGATAGTTGTGACATAAATCCAGTCTAGTATCTTGCTTCCATCTTTATTGTTGTGACGTAAAGCAAGACGATGAGATGAGACTAGTATTGTACTTCTGGCTTGATAGTTGTGATGTAAAGCCAGTCTAGTATCTTGATTCCAACTTGATTGTTGTGACGTAAAGCAAGTCGATGAGATGAGACTAGTACTGTGCTTCCGGCTTGATAGTTGTGACATAAAGTCAGTCTAGTATCTTGGTTCCATCTTGATGGTTGTGACGTAAAGAAAGACGAGCACTGTGCTTCCAGCCTTACAGTTTTGACGTAAAGTTGGTCCAGTATTATGATGATGAGCCAGCCTCGTGATGTGATGATGATGCATTATTTTTATACTAATCCATATTGACGCAGATGATGATTGCATTCCTTTGAGAATGACGGTGTTTCCGATGAAGAAAACTTTCGATGATTTATAGATACGTCAGTCAATGTTCCAAGATGATATTGATGATGTTGTCCTCCTTATGTTGTTGATGATGCAGTCCTCTCTCTCACCTGATGTTGTTGAAGAATACCCTTCTTGTTAAGGGGGAGTGTTGAAATAATGTAACTGCAAAGTGTATTCTGATTATTATTTGATATAGTATTCATTAGATCAATCCCCATTGTGGATTGATCATGTTGGCTATTGTAAACGACCAAATCCCCTTTTGTGGATTGGTCATAATGTAATTGTAATAGGCTAAAGAAGAAGTTGGCTCCAAAATATATCAAAGAGGCCCCAGAATATAATAAAGGTGGTTATAACCACCCAGAAGAAGAAGTCAGACCTGTTAGTGAAAAGACACTTTCACACATGTCAAATTTGTATAAATAAGGAGGCTAGCGCCTCTCTTAGACACACACTCACTTGTTCATTGAGAGGCAAGTTTCAGAGTTGTAGTTGGAGAAGAGAGAGAGAGAGGTGCATCTTTGGGAGAGGACTTTCTGTATTTTTTTGAGTTATCTCTTGGCATTGTATTGGCTATCTATAATAAGGAAGTTTTGTTGGGTTTTCTTCCCCATGAGGGTTTCCCGGGATAAATGATGTGTCTCTTATGATTGTGTATTTCTCAGTGATTCTATCTTATGCTATTGTTATCTATTGAAATGCAAAGAACTATAATAATGGCTTAAACATTAACAGATACCCCTTATCGTGACAAGTGTTGGAAAAAATACCTATGAACTGGCACTTGGTGTTTTCCATTTTCATTCAACGGGACATATCCCACATTAGTGTCGAGGAAAGAACTAGAGGTGTATATATACACCAATAATCTCATAACATTTCGACGTGTTGTGCACACTATGCTCCCTTGCGGGCTTGGCGCTTGGCTTTGGCTTGGTTTTGGGCTTTGATTTGATAATGTATTGTGTGGCAGAAGCTTGGCTCGATGGCTATGGACATGGACCTTGGTGCTTGGTTCACTTAGATAATTGGAGATTAGCCTTCGGGCTAATATTTTTTCTTAATAAAATTTAATATAAAATCCTTTCATAAACCCGAGAAGCCAATTTTGTCCCTAAAGACCAAAAATTAAGTACAAAGCCAAAATTTGGCTAATAAAACAAAAATTTTAATATGAAGAAACTTTAGCCCAAGGAAAACCTGAGAGCCAAGAGACTTTCTCCAAAACCAAATTTATATCAAAATTTGAAATTTAGCATGTGTTAACAACGCACCATGTGACCATCACTAAAGATAAATGGTTAGGCCCTTTTTCCCCAGATCCCTGGTCCTATGCACCCATGTGGTCGCGTGTTGGTCCATATGGCACCCACGCTCTTGTTGGATTAGCTCATGGTCATGCGCTTTGGTTGGCGGTGTATCCCCCACCGACCAGGAACTTCCCCCTTTACCTCTACCATATCACAATAACATAATTTAAAATGGAGTCTGGTTAAGCCCCACCCCTTTGCCCTTGTGGCTAGCAGAAGGTTGTAAATTGTTTCATGCAGATAGGTCGGGGGGATGAATCCATCAAAGGCTCGACCATTTTTTACCTGGCTTATTTGGCTTGATCCAGGGTGCCATGTGGCGCCCTATTATTGGGTCACGTTTCAACACCCTATTGGACTGTACCATCAAGTCACTACCCAATCATCTACATAGTCAACTTCTTTTACTACCACGCGTCCAACCCAGAGCCAACCACTTGTCAGCCACGTCACAACCGTACTACCATATTTCACTGTCGTGTCATGTCAACCTGTCATCCGTACTGCCACGTGTTGAACTATCACTCGGCCATGTCATCGTTTGGATTGCCACATGTTGAACTATCACTGGGCCATGTCATCGTTTGGACTACCACATGTTAGTCCGTACAGTCCAGTCACCTGCCACATCAGCACCCGAAAATTCCAAATTCACCTGACATGTGTCAGCCTTTGGTGTTGCCATGTCAGCATGCTAATGTCATCATGAAGTCATGATGATGTCATCTTCCATGTCATGCTGACGTACTGCTAATGTAAGCAGTATGGACTATTGACTTTGACTTGTTTTCTTGTTTGGGAAAAACTTCAGATCACGATAAATTCGCCATACAGAGTCCATTTTCGAAACAAATTATACCACCGAAATTAGCATGATGAGCTCTTCATGATGGCATTGGTTTCATCTGAATCCGAGAACTTTGAATTTTTGGCCTTTTTTGGATCCATTTGGATCACACCTCCCCATTAAGACCTTTTGGTACACCAAAAGGATATTAACCAGACACCAAGTGCAGGATAGACCTCCCCACTTGTCCTTTTTCTATCAAATCTGTCATGTGCACTTGTCGCATCATGATCAATTGCAAAACAACCATGATAATTGAACACATTGTTAGCCATCTTTATTTGTTCACATCCTTTTGAATTCACTACCATCCATGTAGAAAACATTAGTAGCGGTAACAACATCAGAAACATGACTGAGAATGAACCAAGATGTATGTTCTTCTTTACAAGTATGCATGAAAAAAAACTCATCGTGAAGCAAAGTATGGCTAGATCTACATGCTACAACCATTTTACTTTTTTGCTTAAGATCAACTGCTTCATTTGGTACAATTATAGGTGTATTTCTTGCATAAGGTGTCTTCTTTAATTGTTCCATTGTTAGAAGGGATTGATTCCCTTTGATATGATGAGCATGCACAACATATTTTTCCCTTTATTTAGTTAAGTGATATTGATTATGTTCCCTGAAGAAGATTGTTTTGCGATCATATAAATAAGGGCTACCTAAGACCATTCCACATGTTTCTAGCGGCACCACATCACATATTACTTCATCCACAACCTTAGATGTAATTGCAAACTTTATGACACTACTTTGTAATCAGGGATGATTTTAAGGATGGAAATTTATTTTTAAATGTAGAAACCTTGGCGAATCTTACTAATCCTTCATATGCCAACTATAAAATGTTTGGCGACATTTTTGTAAAAATATTCAAATTTATAAGGATTTTATATAGTTTGTATAAAAATTTCGTGATTTTTAAGGTAAAATAATTTTATCCTATAGAATTTGGGCGAATCATTTTTAGAATAGCAAATATTTTTTTGGGAAAAACCATGTAAAATTAGTCCATGGGCAGAATTTAGCCCCTAAAATCATCCATGGCTTTGTTATGGGCAATTTGTGATTTTTGCTTATCCAATTTAGTGAATAGGGTTTGTGATGCATCTTAGTTTTTAATCCCATTTGCTTAACCACTTCTTCTTAAATTAAGTTAGCTTGAGATCCACTATCTAACAAAGTGTCGATCTTGGTATGTTTCATAATAACCCTTGTATCAAACAATTTACTTCTAGAATCATAACCATCACCAATTTTACCTGGAAAACCAACTGCTGTGATTTTAGTCTCATCACCTGAATCTAACCCCGAGTCTATTGGTTGTGTTGTTGTTGCAACTATTTGCCTCCCTTTCCTCTCTTTGAACCACTTTGGTTTCTTCTCTGGGTGCAATTTCCAGCAATGTCCATCATTGTGTCCGTTTTTCTTTCAATTCTTGCAAGAGAGCTTATCTTCCTTCACTGTCGTTGATTTTGCTTTCTTCCCAATCCCTTTTCCTTTGCATTCTTTATTTGCAGATGATTCCCCTAATATACCAACTCTAGTTTTCCCTGCTTCAATATACGTCGCTTGAATAGAAACCTCATCAATATTAGTAGGTCCAAACATAAATATTGTATTACAAATATGTGCATGCAAACCTCCTATATACTTCATCGTATTTTCTTGTGTATGTAATGGAATATTTAACATCAAAGCCATCTTACAAAATTCATCTATGTATTCTTACACTGATTGTTCTTTTCTTAATTTAAGACTTTGGCATTCAATTAAAGCCTTCTCCTTATACCCCAAAGGATAGAACTATTTTCTAAGTGCAAAGATAAAATCTTGCCATGATAGAAATACATTATCAATTTGTTGAGTACCATGTTGCAACTTACTCTGCCACCAGATGAGTGTTGTGCTTGCAAGATGAAGTGATGTCAATTTGATCTTGGTTGCCTAATCATTGATTTGTTGCACACTGCAATATACCTCCATCTATCTGACCTAGTTATCAATCTTCTCAGCATTGACTTTTCCATTATACATGGGCAACTCAAATTTCACATCAATTTTAAGTAATGGCATGTCAAGCTTATGTTTATGATAATGTTTTCTTGCAGAAGTGGGATTTGAACTTGTACTTGAAGAAGAAGAAGATGGAGATGAAGGAGGTGAAGGAGGAGGTTTTGGAGGATCCTCTCCTTCTTCACTTTTGTCTTTCTTTGAATATTCCCCTTGAACGGGTCTCTTTTGTTCCAAGTAATCATCATACAGCACTTTAACCATCTCCGACATGGAAAAGAAAGTTTTTTGAAACTCTCTTTCATTTTGAGAAAGTCCTTCTTCGATGCCATCATCTTAATTTGAGATGTCCTCTTTCTTGATCCAATTTTAGAATCTCCTTCTACAATCTCTCCTTCACCATGACTTAGCTTTTCCCTAGTGATCATGCACACTCAAAACAACCAACTATCAACCTTCTCTGATACCACTTGATCCAAAATGATATTTTAAATGACTTGGTTAAGTATTTTGCATGAGTTGATTTACCATTTAGAAATTGAAGAGAAGAATAAGTTTTAATGAAATAATGTTGCAGCCATCATACACAATACAGAATAGAAAACGAGCATTAATAATAGCAAACCATAATGCCAAAACTTGTTAACGGAGTTCGGTAAAGTTGCCTATGTCTCTAGGCCTTTGTCTCAGAGGGGGAGGCTTTCTTATTAATATTAAATGCTTCAAAAGTACATAAACATTACATCAATTTGTTCTTTGACTAACACAATAATGTTCTTCTCTATTTTAGGAACTCAACCCAATAGACGGCACTAAAAAAGGTGGAGTAGAACTCCCAGAAATGCCCTCCAAAGCTTCGCTACTCTTTTGGCTTCTCTACATAAAAATGGCCTACTCTCTACAATTTGGCATCATTATGTTGTTTTGAATATGTTCATGGTTGTAAAAATACCTGGTTTATATAGAATTTTAGTTGAGGGTCACATCCCAACTTCCTCCCAATATCTAGCCTGAATCTGGGCTCTAGATCCTCAAAAAATGGCAAATATCCATTAAAATCGGAGCATAAATTAATTAAAAGTCAATTTATATAGTTTCAAACCCACTTTTGGTAGCATATTTGGCATGTGCCCGTGGTTTTCTGGCTCCTGGTCATGTGGCATATCATGACCATCACTAAGGATAAATGGTTAGGCCCTTTTTCCCTAGATCCTTGGTCGTATGCACCCATGTGGCCATGTGTTGGATTAGCTCCTGGTCATGCGCCTTGGTTGGTGGTGTAGCCCTTGTAAATTGGGTGCTTCCCCCTTTACCTTCGCCATATCACAACAACATAATCTAAATTGAATCTTGTTAAGCCCCGCCCCTCTGCCCTTGTGGCTAGCAAAAGGTTGTAAATTATTGCATGTGGATAGGTCGGGGGGTCAAATTCGTCGAAGGCTCAACCATTTTTTACCTGGCTTATTTGGCTTGATACGGGGTTCCACGTGGTGCCCTATTATTGGACCACATGTCAACATCCTATTGGACCGTACCATCAAGTCACTGCCCAGTCAACCACACAGTTAGCTTTATGTACTGCCACCCGTCCAACCCAGAGCCAGCCAGTTGTCAACCATGTCACAGTTGTATTACCACGTGTCACTACCGCGTCATTCCAACCTGTCATCTGTATTTCCATGTGTCAAAATATCACTGGGACACGTCAACGTACGGACTCCCACGTGTAATTCCATACAATCCAGTCACCTGCCACATTAGCACCCAAAAATGACAAATTTTCCTAACACATGTCAGCCTCTCATGTTGTCATGTCAGCATGATGACATCATCTACCATGTCATGTTGACTTACTGTTGATGTCAGTAGTATGGACTGTTAACTTTGACTTTGACTTTTTTCTTGTTTGGGAAAAATTTCAGATCACAATAACTTTTCCATACATAGTCCATTTTTTAAACCAAATATACTGCCAGAATCAACGCGACGAGATCTTCACGATGGAACTAGTTTTGTCTAAATCCAAGAAATTTGAATTTTTGGCCTTTTTTGGATCCATTTGGATCATCCCATAACTTTCAAGGAAGAAGTGAATTCAAAGGATAGTAAACTCTGGAAGAAGGCCATGGTTGAAGAAATGGATGCCTTGGATAAGAATGAGGCATGGGATCTAGTTGAGTTTCTAGTTGGAAGAAAATCTATTGGTAGCAAATGGTTGTTTAAGAAGAAGTCTAATGCAAAAGAAAAAGTGGAGAAATACAAAGCTCAGTTAGTAGCAAAAGGTTATTCCCGGGTAGAGGTAATTGACTTTGGTGATATTTTTTCTCATGTTTCCAAGTTAACTTCTATTAGATTTATTTAATCTATTGTTGTTGATTTTGATATTGAAGTGGAACAGATGGATGTGAAGACAACATTCCTACATTGGGATCTGTAAGAAGAAATATACATGAAGCATCCAGAAGGATTTGTAGTGAAGGGAAAGAAAGAGTTGGTTTGTAAGCTAAATAAGTCATTATATGGTCTCAAGAAATCACCTAGGATGTGGTACCAAAAGTTTGACACATACATCCTCAGATTGGGATTTGTGAGAAGCAGGGTTGATCACTATGTATATTCCAAGCAGGTTGGTAATCACTTCATTTATGTAGTGTTGTATGTTGATGACATGTTGTTGGTATGAAATAACATGGATGTTATCAAGGAGGTGAATCCTAGCTATCCTCCAAATTTGCATGAAGGATCTCAGTGTTGCTAACTTCATTCTAGGAATGGAGATTAAACAAGTTCGTGCAAACATGAAACTCTTGTTGAATCAAAGAAAATATGTTGAGACGATATTGCAGAGGTTTAATATGCATGGAAGTAAACTAGTCAAGGTTCCTATTCCTATAGGTGTAAAGTTATCTATAGATTAGTGTCCCAAGACACAGGAAGAAGAAGAGGACATGTCCCATGTTTTGTATGCCAGTGCAGTTGGAATTTTGATGTATTAAATGGTCTGTAATAGACCGGACATTGCACATGTAGTGGGAGTTTTGAGCAAGTATATTTCAAAACCAGGGAAGGAGCATTGGACAGCAGTAAAGAGGGTCTTCGGGTATTTGTGTGGCACTACCAGTTATGGATTGTGCTACCAAGGAAGACCAGGATTAGACAGAGTGTTGGACATACATGGGTTTTTTGATGCAGACTGGGTTGGAGATATGGATTGTAGAAGATATACAAGTGGGTATGTGTTTAACCTATTTGGAGGAGTAATCAGTTGGATGAGCAAAAGACAGGTTGTAGTGGCACTCTCAACTACAGAAGTAGAATACATGGCAGCCACTCATGCAAGCAAGGAAGAAGTATGGTTGCAAAGGTTGTGTTCAGGTATTGGGTTGGTACAACAAGCAATGAGATTAGATTGTGCAATCAAAGTGCAATCTTCTTGGGAAATAACCCTACTTATCATTTGAAGACAAATCATATTGATGTTCGGTATCACTTTGTGAGAGACATGGTTGAAGAAAAGAAGGTGTTGCTGGAAAAGGTTGAAACTTTGAAGAATGTTGTTGATTCATAGACAAAGTATGTGAGCACAGAGAAGTTCTCCTGGTGTAGAGTAACAATGGCCATTGCTACCCTGGATTGTTGACTATGTAATTATGTGAACCCTTGTATGCAAAGAAAACAACAAATAGGATAATATTGAGTATGTGTTATATTCTTTGCATGTGTGTGTGTGTGGGCGTATCAGATTCGACAACTGCATCTGACGATCCCAACTTATTTTGTCCTATGTGTTGTGTGCGCCAGGTGATTTCCTGGGGGGTTCCCAAGGGGGGCCAGGATCCCCCCCCCCCCGCCCCTTGGTTACGCATAGTGCTTGGGGAAGCACCCCAAAAAATTTTTGGGGCAATTTTTGATATTCTAGCGGATTTTTCTATTTTTAGCGGTTTTCTAAATTAATCCCAAATTAAGGGATTAGGGTTTTGGTAGCAACGAAATACCTAAAATTTTGTATATATTGTATTGTGAATGGTGAAATTAATACAATGAAGAGTTGAAAGGTGTGGCACCAAGGAAGGATGGTTTTCTCCTAGTTAAGGGTTTCCAGCGTAAATCTTTGTGTACTGTGTGTATGAGCCATTAATTAAATATTGTTTTTCTTAGGAGAATATGTATGCATTTCTTTACTTCACAGGTTTAAAACTTATATATATATATATATATATATATATATATATCTATTGTGTGTGTGTGTGTGTGTGTGTGTGTGGTCGGCAGGGTTTGACCCCATGACCCACTATGTAATATGCTAATACTTAACCAATTCTGCTAAGGGTGTGGGTTTGTTAGGAACCTTCCTAACAAATTTTTAATGCCAACCAAAGTTTCAGATGGCAGTTTAAGCCCGACCCCCATATATAATGGTGCATGAACCAAGGCAAAGGACACACACATATGGAGTATGGTGTCTCAAAGTTCATGCCTGAGGGTAATTAGACTTGGAGGTTACACTATAATGTGTGCCACAGGGTTCTGACACGGAATTTTATGAACTTTATACTCATTTTTATGGAAATTTCACAAGGAATTCAATGGCATACTTTGTTTCTGATTTTGAGAAACACAAAAAAAGGTAATTGTAAAACACAAACATTTGAGCATTAATAAAAATATTTCTATTGGAAGCGGGCTGAGAGACGTAGCCCAAATTTGGTGAACTCTGTTATCAAATTTGCGTATGTGATTTCAATATTGTTGTTCTTTTTATGCTCAATTATTTGCAAGTTATTTATCATTAAAGTGTATTTATATAGATAAGTATTCTGCATGTAAATTGCAAATAGTCAAGCGATCATTTTTATTTTGAAGATGAAGTAGATGTTTATATGTATGGAAGATTAATAAGCATCTAAGGATTTTTCGGATCAAGTTGGTATCAAAGTAGGTTTGACAAGTGTTTGTGAGTGAATGCTTACAAGGTCCAAATCCAAGTGAGGAGAAGGAAAACTTGATAATTACAATCATGATATTGGTTCAAGAAGTTTTACTCGTCGAAGAGAAATGACTTCGCCGAGAAAATTGGGTCCTTATAACTCCAAAGATGACTTCTTCGAGGCTTTTAATTTAATGAAAGACATGGTGGAAGAAATGTACGAAGGTCAAGAGAAATCTGAGGAAGGTGCATCATTAAAAGTTAAACCATTTAAAGAGGAAGGAGGAGGCGATGAAGGTGGCCCTTCAGAACCTACCTCACCATCATCCTCATCATCGTCTTCTTCTGAGGGAAGTAAACATTCGTACATAAAAATAAGTCATCTAATAAATCTGATCATTATATTCCTTTATTAAAGTTGGATGTCAAGTTTGAATTTCCAACCTATGATGAAGAACTGAATGCCGAGAAATTGGACAGCTAGAACAAGCAAATAGAGGTATATTGCAGGGTTCAACAGATTGTGGATGACACTACAAAAATACAATTAGTTGCTCTAGGACTAAGTGGTACATCCTTCATATGGTGGGAGATTAAGATGCAAGTTGATCTTGTTCAAAAGGTGTAAAGTAATCTCTTCTTGGGATAAATTTACTAAGGACATAAGAAAATAGTTCTATCCCACTAGTTTATACTCAAACGACAATTATAGAATGGTAGCATCTAAGGAAAGGTAAAGGCCAAAATATTCAAGCCTATACACAGGAATTCAAAAATAAGGAACTATCCTTAGGAATTTTGTTGTATACCCATGAAACTCTTCTAAATTATATTGGTGGCATGCACTCATATCTTCGTCACACTATTTTAATGTTTAATCCTACTAACATTGATAAAGTGTCAGTACAAGCTACACATCTGGAGGCTAGTAAGGGTAAGCATGTGATTGAAGATAAGAAGCCATACAAGTTCGAGAAGAAACCGAAAGGAAAATGGAAGAGTAAGAAGTTAGCTACAATAAATCAAGATGAAGGAGACCTAAATGTTCCCACTATAAGAAAAAGGGACATGAGGAATCACAATGTCGGAAGTTGCATCTAGAACTACGACCAAAGAAGTTCAAGGATAAAGGGAAGCAGAAGACTTTTGCATCAGCTTAACAAGATATAGGATCAGATTATGGAGATGAATCAAAGATCATGGCAATAGGAAGAAAAGGTATATCTACTATCAATTCTAATTCTTGAATTCCATCTGCTAAATTCGAAAGTGATATTGATCAAAAGAAGAGAAGCGATATTTTTCATGTCATGGTTATAATCAAGTAAACAAAGGTAGATACTTTGTTTGTCAGTTGATCACAAGTTAACTTAATATTTGAAGCAATTTTTAAGAAGATGGGTTTGAATATGACACCTCATAAAAATCTATATCCATTAAGTTGGGTGTGTCCGGATACTAAGTTGCAAGTGACGAAACAATGTAAGATCATATTTGCAATTATAGCTAAGTTCTTCGACGAGGTTGAGTTAGATGTTGTGCCTCTTTCCATTTGTGGAATTGTCTTGGGTAGTCCATATCTATTTGATAGGAAGGACAGATTCTATCTTGAAGAGAACAAATATCATATTTTCAAGGATGGGGTTGAATTTATTGTCAGAGCTCATCGTATCAAAAGTAATGTTTCTTTAGTGAGCATAGAGAAATGAAGAGACTCGTGAATGCAAGTAAATATTTTGTTCTCGTGATAGTGAAACAAAAAGAATAAGATATATCAAATGCTTTATCAGGATGTGATCCAGATCATAAAAAGGATTTGGTAAAAATCATATATAATTATGATGAGTTATTTCAGGAACCTACAGGGTTTCCTCCTAAGATGGAGGTTGAACATTAAATTTATTTGTAGCAGGATGCTCCATTTCCTAACATTGGTATGTTTTAGCACCAAAAGTCACCCCTGGATTGCAACAGAGGTAAGCCTGATACCCATCAAAGTTTATGTCACAAATTGGTTAAAAGGGTCAAATAGGGCACAATCTCAAGAAAATATCGTTTTAACTCAGAAAACTGGACTGATATGCACAAGTAGGTGAGGCTTGGTTTAACTTCAGACAGTTAGTTGTAGTAAGGGTGAGTAGGAGGAAGACGTTGGTGAGAAAATGTAGAGGTCTTCCAAGGACATCAAGACTTTTGGCAGCCTAAGGAGGAAAAATTTTAACACAAGAACTTCTTGAATTTAAATCTCACAGAAACTGAAAGGAACTATAACAGCACTATAATCAAACTTTCATCATAATGCAATCACAATAGTTCAAGTGAATCATTCAACCATGAACTCTTTCAATGTCAGAAGGAAACAAGAGAAAGTAAGAAAGTTGACTGTCATTAAACAAGAAGTTTCAAATGCATATACATAACCAGATAACCAGAGAGTTTATTAAAACTTTACATTTCGGGAGCTTTGCTCTACCATCAACCTTTACAAAATTTAAAAACTTAGTATATATACTCAAAGCAACTTGCCCCCTGCAGAAGCGTGCTTTGGTCACTATATTCAAGACTTCACATCTTCCTTTTCTCCTGTCATACTGCACATACATTCTTCTTTCAGACATGATCTCAGATCAGTATGGGATTTGCAGATAACTTCATTGACAGAGAGCCCTTGGGCTGATAACCTACCTCCACAGTCGACACTCTCGTGCTCTCCATTTACGAGGTGAAATGAGGTTTCAACTACCACCCCCTGCTTACACTACCTAACTACATTGGGATCGGGGAGGATCCTGACACCTATGAATGTTCAAGTGAGCACGTAACTTCTTTAAGTCAATTATGGTGGCTCGAGGCCACGCAGTTCCTCTCTGTGACTGACTCGGGCGCTTCAATTCTCTGTGCATCTCCCTTTCATCACCCTGTGTGATCACGAACTATGACCTCTCTCTTTAAACAAGTGGAATTTCAGGATTTCTCATATCGGGAGTTCTCACTCCTCTCGATTCACAATGTCTCGATGCCTGAATCCATGAAACAGTCTATTTGAATCAACGTTGGGATCTACCCTGCTTCTGATGGCCATGATTGGCTCCTTCAATGCTTCATCTTCCTATCGCTTAACTGACACCTACTTCCTCACTGGCCCAGCTTTCAATACAACCTCAGGCTGTAACCGTGGGCCCAACTTTATAAGCATGTCACAATTTCATGTTTCATGACTTCATGAGGTGCTTCATGCTTAAACCTCTAAATCACAAAATCGTGATCCCTCAGATCAGGTGCCTCGCATTCCCTTTGATTGTATGGCCTAGATTACGTCAGCACTTCGGGTCTCGGGACTTCGGTCTATGCATGTGCCTTTATGAAGAGAACCCCGAACTCTCGATTCTCGATCCTCCGAAATTCGACGATGTTGGATCAATGACCCTCGACTTTCCATGATTGAACGACCCAGATTTACTTTTTCGTGAATCGGGACTTCGTGATTCTTGCTAAACAGTTTTATGACATTTTGAACTCCCGATTCCCGCACTCGCTTGCCTTCGTTGAGACTGAACTTACTCGCTCATCTGATTTGCGTCTACATCAAACCACTTCAAGTGTTTCACTTGGTGGTCATGATTGTGTCATGTGAATGATTACTTGGGTGATTGGCTGGAGGCTCGAGGAGAATAAGAGGATCAATAATAGAGGTAAAGGGAGAAATGCATCAACCCTAGGGAAAACAGAAAGGCTTATGGTCGATGGCTTTCAGGCATTCTAACAAGGAAAACAGGTCGATCAACTAGATGATGAAAAACGGAAGGAAAACCATAAGCCGAGAGGAAAACATTACAATTGGGTCTGCACATGGAAGAAAGACAAACAAA
Source organism: Picea glauca (assembly GCA_000966675.3). Lineage (NCBI taxonomy): Eukaryota > Viridiplantae > Streptophyta > Pinopsida > Pinales > Pinaceae > Picea > Picea glauca. The sequence continues at coordinate 258,373 of JZKD02S2133639.1, forward strand.
ATTACAGACCTGAGCAGGAAATACGCCTCTAAAGACCTTGACAATTTTATGTGCTAACATTAGGCTCCATGGGGGATAGATTCCTCCCTACGAGGCTCTAAGAACTCCTTTCGCGGCTTCAGTGCCTTAGTATTGGGTTGTGGAGTCTTCTACTAGAAACAAAACAAAATAAACACGAAGCATGAATGGTATTTACAATGGTAGGACATTGACTGTGACGTTAAACAAAAAACATCTTCAAGAAGTGCCCATTTACAGGGCCACCAAAGACTTCGTCTCCCTCCAAATCTTGCAAGTTGTAAGTGTTATTTGGGAACTTCTCAGAGATTTGGAAGGGTCCAATCCAAAGGGCTTCAAATTTTCCATGCTTGACTTTGTCCTGCTTAGGCGCATCCCATTTGAGTACCAGATCTCCTAGCTGGAAATCCTCCTTATTTCTCTTCCTGTCAAAGATCTGCTTGATTTTATGTTGTCGTTGATGTGCTTTGTCCAGAAGCTTCTCTCTTGCCTATTGGTTTTCTGAGAAAGTGTTGATGAAGTTAGCCCCCAAATATTTACAATTAGATTCATCCAATAACTTGGCTAAACCTTGGCCTTTAACTAGCTTGGTGGGTTTTATTTCCAAATCAAATTCAAGGATCTTGGCGATCCACTTTCCCCTTCTCCCGTCTATGTCAGGTTGAATGAGAATGTCCTTCACAAAAGCCAAAGGAACATATGCAATGATCTTCGAACACAAAACATAGACTTTGAAATCTTTGAGGTCTTTCACCAAGGCATGGGCCTACTTCTCCATGATGTCATATCTGATCTCTACATCCCTCAATGCTCTGTTGAAAAAGGAAATAGGTTGTTCCATCCCTTTAGCATTTTTCTGCAACAAAACGTTCGCTATTGTATCATATGAAGCAAAGGAAAAAACCAGGAAATCCTTGGAATAATCAGGACTGATCAGCATGGGTGCCTCATTCAGTGCCTTCTTAATTTGGTTGAAGGATTCTCTAGGCTTAGCAGTCCATTTCACTTCGTTCCCCTTCCTAAGCATGGTTGTGATATGCTTCACCAATTCAGTGAAATTTGAAACAAACCTTCTCACAAAATTGACTTTTCCCAAGAAAGATTGGACTTCTTTCTTAGATCTTGAGAGTGACAAGGCTTGGATTGCTTCTACCCTTCTAGGATCAATTCTTACTCCCTCAGCAGATACTATATGCCCCAATAATTTTCCCTCCTTCATGGCAAACAATGATTTCTTAGGATTTAAGGAGAGACCAAATTTCCTGCATTTTAGGAAAACCCTTTTTAAATGCTCACAGTGCTCTCTAACTGATTTGGAGAAGAATGTAATATCATCTAGATAGATAACCACAAAATTTTCCTTTTCTCCAATGAAAGTGATATACATAGCTCTTTGGAAGATTTCTCCTACGTTCATCAATCCAAAGGACATTTTGGCATACATGAATGTACCCCAAGGAGTGGTGAAGGTTGTTTTTTCTCTGTCCTCAAGCAGGATCGAGATCTGATTGTATCCCGAAAAGCCGTCAATCATGGATATCCTTGATGAGCCAGTTACCCTTTGTAATATGTGTTCCATTTTCGGCAAGGGGTAATTGTCTTTCTTTGAGCTCCTGTTCAGGTTCCTGAAATTGACACAAAGTCTAATTTCCCCACTTTTCTTTCTCACCAGGACCAGGTTGGCCACCCACTCTGAATATCTCAAAGGCACGATGATCTGGGCATCCAGCAGCTTCTTTACCTCCTTCTCCATAATAGGCAGCAGCATAGGATTTATTTGTCTTAATTTCTGCATAAATGGTTTGGACTCCTCCTTCAATGGGATCTTATGCTTGATAACTCTAGTGTCATATATCTTGAGGTCATCATAGGTGTTGGACCTTGACCAATTTTTTGGATATTCTTGGTCATGTTGACCTATCTTGGGACTTCGACATCCTGTCAAAGGAGGAGCGCAAGACGAAGCGGAGATCACGGGATCTCGACCCCTTTTTGGGTCCTTTTGGGGATGTGGGAATATGTAAAGAGAATGGGACATCGGCCCATGGGTTTACCCATGTTTAGGCATATTTTGTAATATATAAATAGACGCCTAGGATAGATAGAAAGAAAGGAATGCTTCTGTGTGATGTGAGACCGATTGCTCTAAGTGTTAGAAGCTAAGTGCTAGTGTGGATTGTAAGGGCTTTGTGCCTACTGTGAGAGACTTGCAGAGCTAAGTGCAAGTGGTTGTAACAGACTGTGGAAGGCTTTGTGTTGTAATGCAAGGAAGAAGGATCTAGCAAGCTATGCAGATATTCTGTCCTATGCAGAATAAGGGTTTTGAGGCTCTATGCTTGTAACCGATTGACTAAAGACAATAAAGAAGAAGAGTTGGTGGACGTAGCCCTAGGGTGGTGGTGAACCACATAAATACTATGTTATGATGCTTTGTGCCTTGTCTTGATGTGTTCACATGTTATTTGCTAAGTTCTTTGATATGTTTAGATAGATCTACTTATTCTTTGTGCTTATTATATGTGAGAATGTTAGATCTGATCTATATGGCTATCCTTAGTGCTTGATCTGCTCGATATGATCTTGTTAAGCCCTAATATTGGCTCATTACCCCTTAATTGGGGCATATTAGATTAGTAATGTTATTTTATTTATGTTGGCTTTAGGCCATTAGTTGTAATTTAGATTAGTAATGTT
>JZKD02S2133639.1:261134-308395 GCA_000966675.3 Picea glauca
CTATGCTATATTGATGTTTGGTTCTTAACATATGGTATCAGAGCTCAAGGTCTTGGGGTTTTGCTGCTACATCTGAGACACCGTGGAATTTTCGCTATAAATTTTTTTCTACAACTTTTCAGAAGGAACGGCTTAGAGGATATTTAGAAGACGGATCAAGGTACGTTGGGTTCAAAATTCATCTCCTGAGGCCTTATACTTTCGGATATAAATCCTGTACAATATAGGGTTATGGAATCATCCTGAAATGAGTCATTGTGGAATTTTCGCTATAAACCATTTTATGTAATGTTTCAAATCCTGAACTCTGGAGGCCATTTACAGAAATTATTAGTGTATCTTTGGTAAAAATTTCAGCTTCTGGGTCATCTTAAATTTGTAGATACACCCTGTGTAAGATAAGGTATCTGACTATCCCTATTGACTAGTCTCAAGAAGGTGTTCCAGGTAAAATAATCATAACTTCTTCCTAGAGTATCCAAATTGTGTGGGACTAGTTGCATCGGATCGTGGACAGTCTTTAGTATTTTGGGTGTGAGTTTCAGAATTTTATATCAATTATTTTAAATACCCATTAATACAGCAAAATTTCAAAACTCGGGTAGAGGCTCTGCAGGCAGGCTTACAACTGGAAGAGAACCAGTATCAGAAGACAGATCTAGCAATAGAGGAACTGAAGGAGGATCTAAAGAATCTAACATTTCAGCTTAACCAGAATAAGGGAAAAGAAAAAAGAGAATGTGTTTGGTGTACCACATGCAGGACAGAAGGACACCACAAGAACAAATGTCCAACTTTCGTGTAGTATATGGAAACAGGAGTACCAAATCATTTGCAAACAGGAGGACCATGGTGTGAAATTTGTAAAACACATGGGAATGATCCATATCATTGTCCAATGATGCAAAAGTATAAGACAGTACCCAAATTTTCATATTGCAATTTCTCCAAGTCAGTGGGTCATGATGATAAATATTGTAGGACGATGGAGCTGATGAGAGAAATAACTTCAAATACAAATAGGGTGCAAGCAGAAATGATGACATGACAAGTTGCACCTCAGTTCAACTAGGTACCACCACCACATAACAATGTGTAGCAACAGTATAATAATGTGCAACCACAATACAACAACATGAAACCACAGTATAACCCTGTGCAGTATAATCAAGTACCCCAATACAACACACCAAGAAGAGATCGAGGTGGATACATAGATGGAGGACAAGGAAAAGGAGGATTTGGACGAGTTAGAGGACCAATAGTATGCCATAACTGCCAAAATCCAGGACATTATGCAAGGGAATGTCCACTCCCACCAATGACATGTATGTATTGTCACGCAACAGACCATGAGACAGAAGACTATCTGTCACTATTGGGGAAGATCCAAGAAAAAAGGAACCAGAATATCCAAAATTTCTAGTGGATCTTTGCAGAAGCTAGGGAGGATTGGAGAAACATCAATATAGTCACTTGAGAAGGAGCCAAGATAGGAACTGACACAGAAAAACAAGATCCAGCGCAACACCAATGGGTTAAGAATAATATTGAGCCACAAAAGCAGTTTGATGCACAAAAAGAAAAAGAAACATTCAAGGAGGACAAAAAGGAGTTTCTCAAGCAAAATGTTGCATCTACATCAGTCGCGCAGAAAAATCAAAAGTCTCCTATGTACAATATTCCCTCTTCAATGGACCATACCAGTAAAGGACAACCTTTGGAGCAAGTAAGTACCATAAAAAAAAATTTGCAATCCTATGTTAAGCTATTGAATGACCCATCATCTGTTAAGATCTTACAAAATCTGCTAGAAATATGTAACATGGAGGCAGAAGGAAAGTTAGAATAGAAAACAGTCAATCATCTCCATACAAGAAGAAGGACAAGCAGAGAATTCAGACTGAATGTCAACATTAGAGATTATAATATGGGTGATATCATACTAGATTTAGGATCTGAAGTAAATGTTTTGCCTAAGAAGACATGGAAGTGTATGGGAGAACCCACACTAGGCTATTCACATGTCGAGATGAAATTAGAAAATCAACACAAAGTGCTACCAATTGGAAGGCTTAAAGGTGTGACAGTAGATTTGGATGGAGTGTGCACTATGGTAGACTTTAAAGTAATAGAGAAAGTAGATGGAACAACACCTTACCCAGCATTACTTGGACTGAATTGGGAATTTGATAACCAGGACATAATCAACCTGAAGACAAGGAAAATGATGTTTGAATCAGGTGAATATAGAGTCATTGCACCATTAGATCCTTCAGAAGGAGAAAGGTTTGTAGAACCCACTTGTTTGGATCTGGAAAAAAATAAACCAAATGTATAGAACCACCGTGCGAGAAGAATATTATGTTAACCCAACTGGAGATGGGGTACTCAGTTGGAGAAGCATTACATCATGTCGTTCTTATTCAGATACAGGTTTAGAGAATTGGCAACAACGATTACATGAAGTTTCCACAAGAAGGTGCGCCAAAATAGAATATGTAGTAAGATGGGTTGGGACAAAGATAAGATAACCTCCAATTTTTCATGGGGTAAAAGACCTAGAGGAATTTCTAAAAAAATACAAAGAGGAAGTATTATAAAATCAGAGGCTCTTATCCCTATATATTGCACTCAAGGCTACACCTGCAAGATGGTGGGGTGCACACAAAGAAAATATTTAGAACTAGTATCAATGTAAATGACTACTGCGCATTAGATTTGGTGCAGAGTAGGGGAGTAATAAAATGCCGAGGTATGATGGACAGGAAAAACTAGTGGAACAATTGGAAAAGTGCAAGGTGCAATGGAGGATGACACCACCATAGGAATGGCCTCTTCACTTTATCCATACATTGGAAGGAATTCCAAGGAACTGGTACATAAAATAAGAGATGTGCGTAGGTACTACAAAATGGAAAACATTATAGCAGAACTTTGTAATAACCTTCTCATTTGAACATGAGAACCCCAACATGGATTTAGCACTGAAGTTGATACATGGAATGATATTTACTAATGAACTGGAGGTTGAAATCATGATAGAATATCAACAACAAAACAAATAGACAGTCAAAGAGTTACCTTCATGCTATCATGTTGAAGAAGAAGCACTAGATGAAGATGATCCATGCAACATTTAGATTACATAGATTGAGAGAGAAAAGAGAGGTGGAAGGTCCATCTCTGGAGTCAGAAGTATTTGTTGCACCAATCAAGGTTACGTGTTAGAAAAACAGGATTGTGGAGAAATAAAATAAAACCAAATGCAGAAATAAAACAAAGAAGATACACAATAAAATATAGACACAGATATACGTGGTTCACCCAGTGTGGGCTATGTCCACTAGAGAAATTGTCAGGTCCTTCCTTTTTATTATCCAGCAAATGAATGGATACGACCTACAACATACCCATTGTAACTTTCTCTTCTTTCTCTCATAGTTTCCTCTCTCATAATACAATATGCACAATGATACATAGTCGCAATACATTTCCCTCATAAAAGAGGGTTTCCTTCTAGGGAAAAAAAAACCCTAACATAACTTTTACCATCCGATCTATGACCTTATAATGAATGGTCTAGATTTACTATGAAATTATAATATACATTTACAAGGAAATTTTTATTTCGGGGGCTCGCTTGACCTCGGACCACACAGGGGGGGCAATCCCCCCTTACAACTCCCCCACGTGGAGGAGTGTACAGTCTTCTAGGGTGTAAAGTCTTCATGTGGTATAAACACGACTGAAAACAAAAACCTCTGAATCAGGAAGATAATAAGGCTCCACAACCAACAATATCCCACTTGGAGATTGATCTCAACATATACACCATTGTTGTATCTGTTGGACTATGATCCTTCTTGGACCTAGAAAATTTCTCATCTTCACCTTCATGCTTGAAGACCAACTGAAACTGAGCAGGAACTCAATTTCTCCCTGGTTACTTCCTTTGTTAACATGTCTGCAAGATTCTGGCTAATATGTATCTTTTCCAACTTCAAATGTCCATCTTCCAAGATGGATCGTATGAAATAGTACATGAGTTGTATATGCTTAGTCTTCAAATGGAAGGTTGAGTTCTTTACAAGATGAATGGCACTCTCACTGTCATAGCACAACCTATTATTCTCTTGATTCTTTCCCAGTTCCTTTGTAAACCTCTGTAACCAAATCATCTCTTTACTAGCCTTTGTAGCAGCAACATGCTTTGCCTCTATTTTTTAAAGTTCAACAACCTTTTTCAGTTTTGAAATCCAACTAACTTCTATTCCACCTATAGTAAAAACAAACCCCATGGTGCTCCTCCTTCTATCTTTATCACCTGCCATATCTAAATCAACATATCCCTGTAGAACAGTGTCTGAACCTCCAAAACATAATGCATGAGTAGCGGTACATTTCAAATACCTAAGAATCCAATTTACTACCTCCCGGTGTTCTTTACCTAGACTGTTCATATACCTACTCACAACTCCCATTGCATGTGAAATATCCGATCTTGTGCAAACCATCGCATACATCAAGCTGCAAATTGTTGATGAATAAGGGAACCTGGACATGTATTATATATCCTCCTGTGTCTTGGGACACATTTCTTTTTTTAATTTGAAATGGTTGGCCAAAGATGTACTAACTAGTTTTGCATTCTCCATTCTAAACCTCTCCAACACCTTCTCTATGTACTCACCCTGAGACAATGTCAATTTGTGATTTTTCTTGTCTCTCGTTATTCTCATACCAAGGATTTTCTTTGCAGCACCCAAATCCTTCATCGCAAATGAATTATCTAATTTCTTCTTGAGCATATTTATATCCTGCATGTTATAACCTAAAACAAGCATGTCATCTACATACAATAGCAAGATAATATAGCTTCCATTTTCTAGCCTTTTAAAATAAACATAGTGATTAGAATGACATCTACTATAACCTTGTTCTGTCATAAACCTATCAAACTTCAAATACCACTGTCTTGGAGCTTGCTTTAGGCCATACAAGCTCTTCTTCAACCTGCATACCAAATTTTCCTTCCCTTTGACCTCATACCCATGTGGATGCTGCATATAAATCTCTTCCTCTAAATCTCCATGGAGAAAAGGTTTTTTACATCTAACTATTCAAGATGCAAATCTTCTACTGCCACAAGACTTAAAATAGTCCTAATTGAAGTCATTTTAACAACAAGAGAAAATATTTCATCAAAATCTATACCTTTATTTTTTGCAAACCCCTTTACAACAAGTCTATCCTTGTACCGCTTTTTGCCTCGATCTTCTTCCTTCAATTTATAAACCCATTTATTATGCAATGCTCTTTTTCCTGCAGAAAACTGAACCAAGTCCCAATTCTGGTTATTTGCCAGGGAATCCATTTCCTCTTTCATTCCTTGCTCCCACTTCTTTTTAATGTCTAACTGCATTGCCTCTTCATAACATTATGGTTCACTAGAATCGATCAACAATAAATAATACAATGAAGGAGAGTATCGTTCAGGGGGTCTACTTAACCTGGTAGATCTTCTAACAACACTTGCAAAAGTTTGAGGTACCCATTTCTCCTATTGTTGTACATTTTGATTTTTTGGTACCTTTGGAATTTCTTTTTCAGTGATCTCATCAAGAACTGTGTATTTTGGTTTTTCTTTTTCATGTTTCTTTCCCTGCAACTGACGCAAACGCGCCACCTAGGGCACGTCCGCTTCCACCAGGACCTTCTCTTCCTTCGGCCCGAAGAGCTAGAATTCTCTTCAAATCCCTTATCAGGACTTTCCAACACCCACAGAATTCACCTATTGAACTCCCTTCGTTCTATCGGGAAATCGTCCCTCGCGTGATCGCGAGTCTTGATCTCATAGGATCGGGTCTCACAAATCCTCGAACCTCGATGAATGTTCACCCACATGTTCTGACTCTTATCAGGAATTTCCCCGTCGGGAAATCGGCACTTGCGCTGTCGTGAATCACTTACCTCGCAAATCCCCGATTCTCGATTTTCAATAGCACCTCTGCACCCCTTAGCTGCTCCGGCTAACTCCTTTTCGCAGGTGACCCGCTAGTCCACAATACCACGTCATTTTCCCTATCGGAGTTTCGAAATTCACAGAATTGGAGTGTGTAGAACTTACACCCTTGGGATTTCCGATTCTTCGATTTTTGATGCCACCTGGTGTTGACTCCAGCGAGGGTTGACCCTTCGACACCTGTCCTCCACTAAATGCTATGAATGTGGAACCATAGCATTTCAGGATTTTGCGACTTCTCCTGTCATGAGTTTCTTGTCACTGAGAATCCTGAAATGTCGAACCCCGATGCACGTGTGAGCTCTCTCCTCCACGTCACCGCTTCCCTGTCGCTCTATCGGGTATCACGAAATCGCGGTTTCTAATACAGCAATTTCGTTGTATGCAGAAAACCCGAAATGCCGAACCCCGATTCCTTCGAATCCTCAGACATGCGTCCCTTACATCGAACGGCTCTGACCATTTCGGGAAATCGTGAATCATGATTTCATTATGCGAGAGTTTCACGACTCCGGAAACCCCGATATCCCGAACTCTGAACTATCCAGGATCTCTCGCCACGCGTCCCTGCCGAGATCCACGGCTGAGGTTCTCTGTCAGGGTTTCGAGAACCACAAGGTATTGATTCTCTGCCTCAGCAAAACCCCGATGCCTCCAAACTCCCGATAACTTCCTGGCTCCTTGACACGTGTCCTGCCAAGATCAACGGCTAAGATCTCTTCTCGGGATTTCTGTACTTATGAGGTCTCGATTCTCTCATTCAACGAAATCTCGATGAACCTAATATCTCGATGACTCCTCTGGGTTCCTCCTCTGTTCGCTGTGACCTAAACCATGCGCAACTTCCCAAGATCTGACGGCTTACGAGATTTCGCTGTTTTCGTCTGCGAATCCTGATCGTCGATTCCTCCTCTCTGAGGATTTCTTAAGAAGGCTAAATGTTCTTTCTCAGGACTTGTCCTCTGACACCTACACTCGCATATCCCGCTCGAACCTTTCTCGGTACAAAATCCAGTGCTCTATGTTATCGATGTCATGAAGGTGCTATACCTCATGAGATTTTCCACTCTGATTCTTTCAGAGAAACTCGCGTGCACTCCTTGCGCTCAACATTCAACAACTTCCCAAGTGTTGAATCCTTCTGACTCTGCGCACTCCTGCAGCAGTAGTCTTAGGTCTCCTTTGCTCAGATTTACAACTGAGACTTTACTTAGCCTGTGCACCCCTTGCACAGCTTTAACAACCCACTTTCACTTCTGAGAGCTTTGAGAACAAGAGTTTAACTCCCCGAGCCTTCTGTCAACGCACTCCTTGCGGACAACTTCAACTGCACTCCTTGCAGGAATCCTTGCTCAAAAGGAGAAACAATCGTAACTCACTTCACCTTCTCTCAGACTTCTATCTCAACGCATGAAATCATACGCACGTCATAACAACAATGCCTAACATGAAGAAATGTTCATAAGTAGAGCATTTAACACTTATGCACAGAGAATAACACAATAGCCATGAATCTGAATCAACTTCTTCTATTAATTCAAGATCTATACATGGGTGTTCTTCTACAGCTCTCTGCTATACTCCTCTGCTCTAGATTCTTCTTTCTCCTGTTGCTAATGTTACAATGATACAAATGAGGGTGTCTATATCCAGTTTCCCTCCTGCACTCTAAAAACTGTCTAATCTAAGAATTCAATTCTATCTACCTGCAACTACTACTATAAATGCCTATGTCTATCTCAGACGAGAGCGTATGGCTCGAGGTCTGATTACATTCTTACCAAGGCGCCTAAATTAAATGGCCTCATTTATATTCAGTGCATCAACTTCAAGGAAAATTTTTAAAATTCAAAAACTTGTGTTGGACGTCTTCCAGTTGTCTTCCGCTTCCACGTTGGCTTGCTTATCATGAGGGATGCTCCTGCATCAGCAACTGATCTTTGTACATGACCTTCTCATTGAATATGACATCTATACTCCTAATGATTTTGTGATTTTCGTAATCCCATAACCGATAACCAAAATCATTAACACAGTATCCAATAAAGGTACACTTCTTGGATTTTACCTCAAGTTTTGTTCTATTTTCTCTATCAATATGGACAAATGCTTCACAACCGAAAGTCTTCAAAAAAGAATAGTTTGCCTTTTTACTTGTCCATGCCTCCTCTAGAATTCCACCATCCAAAGAGCTTGAAGGTCCTATGTTTATTAAGTAAACAAAAATATCTACAGCATCTACCCAGAACTGTAAGGGAAAACCAGCATGCAATCTCATACTCCTTACATGCTCCATGATTGTCTTATTCATCCTTTCTAACACACCATTTTCTTTTGGTGTTCCTGGAACTATCTTCTCTCTACGAATCCCATGGTGTGAACAGTAATCATCAAAATCCTTGCTTCAATATTCACCTCCATTGTCTGATCTGAGACACTTCAACCTTTTTCCTGTCTCATTCTCAACCAAAGCTTTCCATTTCTTAAAAGTTTCAAAAACATCATTTTTTTTCGAATGTAATAAACCCAAGTTTTTCTAGTTGCATCATCAATAAAAGTAACATAATAACGAGAGCCGCCAAGATATGATACCTAATTTGGTCCCCATACATCTGTATGCACAAGCTCTAACCTTTCACTCTTCTTTTCTTTTCAGACTCTGAGAAATATGACTCTCTTTGGTTTTCCATAAACACAATGCTCACAGAAATCCAAATCAATTTATTTAAGATATGGCAACAAATTTATTTTGTGAAGTATCTTCATCCCCTTCTCACTCATGTGTCCAATCCTATGATGCCATAGTGTTGTATCCACTCTTGTAGAAGCTAAAGAGATAGAAGAGTCAGTGTTACCAGTACATAAATACAATGTACCTACTTTCTCTCCTTTTGTTATCACTAGTGATCCTTTGGTGACCTTCCACACCTTATCTATAAATATGGATATACAAACTTCATTTTCTAACTGCCCTATTGAAATTAGATTTTTCCTTAGATATGGAACATGTCTTACCTCTTTCAACAACCATTGGTTTCCATTCCTTTTCTTTATTTTTACCTTTCCCATTCCAACTATTTTTCATGGTGCATCATCACCCAAATGAACCTGTCCAAAATCACCTTGAACATAATCTAAAAAATGTTTCCTATGGGGTGTGGCATGAAATGAAGCCCCTGAATCTACTACCCAAGATTCAGAAATATTATCTATGGAAAGAATCAAAGCATCTTGTAACACATCACATGTTACATTTGCTTCCTGATTTTTCTCTTTTTATCCATCTCTTTGTTTCTTTGGAGCTATGCAGTCTTTCTTCGTATCCTTTCTTCCCACAATTCCAGCACTCTATCTTCACTACTCTGTATTTGGATTTTCCCTTCCTAGAATTCCTATGGTTCCCATATCCCTTTCCTCTATGCTTTTGTCTTCCCATGTTCTCCATGTTTAACGCATTACTTGATGTCTCACCTGTGCTTTTCCATCGCATTTCCTTGCTAAGGATAACACCAACAACAACATCAAATTTTAAAGTGTTTGAACTAGAGACAGAGTTACTTACAGCCATGACCAAGCCATTCCAACTTTCTGGCATTAAGAACAATATTAGAAGAGCCCTGATCTCATCATCAAAGCCCACTTTTACAGAACTTAGTTGATTAGTAACCGTATTAAATTCATTTAAATGATCTGCAACAGACCCACCTTCTCACATATTCATATTAAATAATCTCTTAATTAGAAATACCTTATTGGACGTCGAGGGTTTTTCATACAGTTTAGCCAATGCGTCCATCAGCTCCTTCGTTGTCTTTTCTTTTGAAATATTGAAAGCCACCTACGTTTCCAGTCTTAGTCGTATCGTTCCTAGTGCCTTTCTGTCAAGAACCTCCCATTCTTCATCCTTCATGTTCATTGGCTTCTTTGTTATTCCACCTAATGGTAGGAATAGATCCTTTTGATATAAATAATCTTCCATCTGCATCTTCCATAACTGGTAGTTTTTTCCATTAAATTTCTCGACCCTAAACTTTCCATCTTCCGCCATTGCTCCCAGTCGAACCAGGAACCCTATTTTCCTGTGAGTTATGTTTCACTCTAATACCAATTATTAGAAAAACAAGATCGCAGAGCAATAAAATAAAACCAAATGCGTAAATAAAACACAGAATATACACAATACAATAGAGACACAAATATACATGGTTCACACAGTGTGGGCTACGTCCACCAGAGAAATTGCCAGATCCTTCCTTTTATTATCCAGCAAATGAAGGGATACAACCTATAGCACACCCATTGTAACTTCCTCTTATTTCTCTCACAGTCTCCTCTCTCAGAATACAATATTCGCAATAATACATAGCCATAATACATTTCCCTACTAAAAGAGGGTTTCTCCTAGGGAAAAAAAACATAACATAACTTATATCGTCAGATCTGCATCCTTATAATGAATGGTCCAGTTTTACTATGAAATTACAATATACATTTACAAAGAAATTTTTCCTTCGAGGGAAAGTCCCCCCTACAACTCCCCCGCGTGGAGGGGTGTATAGTCTTCCGGGGTGTAAAGTATTCATGGGGTATAAACATAGTTGAAAACAAAAACCTTTGAATCAAGAAGATAATCAAGCTCCACAACCAACATTAAGAAAGTTAACATTGGGATGAATGAAAATCCTAAAATGGAAAGTATTGGAGACTATTGGGATGAACAAACAGTAGAACAAATAACAGAGTTACTATGTGAATACAATGACCTGTTCCCAACAAAATTTACAGAGATGAAAGGCATAGCAGGGGAGCTAGGAGAGATGAAGATACCTCTCAAACTTGAGGCAAGACCTGTCAACAAGAGACCTTACAGACTAAATCCAGAGTATAAGAAGAAAGTGAAAGCAGAAATTGACAGAATTTTGGAAGTTGGTATCATAAAACCAGTAGAGGAATATGAATGGATAATTCCTATGTTAGTCCAAGAAAAGAAACAAGGGGGGGTAAGGATCTATGTAGATTTGAGAAAACTGAATGATGCTTGCTTACATGACCCTTTCCCTACCCCTTTCACAGATGAGGTCTTAGAGAATGTGGGAGGCTAGGAAGCATATTCTTTTATAGATGGATTCTCAGGTTACCATCATATCAAAATAGCTCCAGAGGACATGTATAAGACTACTTTTTCTACAGAATGGGGATCCTACCAATATACAGCCATGCCATTTGGGCTGAAAAATTCACCAGCCATATTTTCAAGAGTAGTCACAGTTGCTTTTAAGGAATTCATACATCAGTTTTTAGAAGTATATCTAGATGACTGGACTGTATATAGTCTATTAAAAGATCACGTAGAAGTGTTAAGACTCATGTTGGAAAGATGCAGGCAATGTCAGATCTCATTGAACATCAAGAAATGCATTTTTGGGACACCTTTTGGAATATTGTTGGGGCATACAGTGTGTAAACAAGGTTTACTAGTGGATCCTACTAAGGTTGCAGTCATTGTAAATTTACCACCACCAAAGTCAGTGCGCCAATTAAGAGCAACACTGGGACATACATGCTATTATAGGAAATTTATAAAAGGGTGTGCACAGATTACTGCACCCATGGAAAAACTGTTAAAGAAGGACACCGGATATTAGTGGAATGAGGACTGTCAACAAGGATTGGACACCTCAAAAGAAAATATGGTCACAGCACCTATTTTAGTATTCCCAGATTGGGAAAAGACATTTCATGTGCATGTAGATGCATCAGCCATAACACTTGGAGCAATTATGGTGTAGCCAAGAGCAAGGGACTTAGACCATCCTATAGCCTTTGCACGAAGAAAATTTTTAGAATCATATAAGAACTACAACACCACATAAAGAAAAGACCTAGCCATGGTTTATGCACTTCATATATTCAAGCATTGTTTACTGGGTAAACACTTTAAAATGTTCACAGACCATTCTACCCTCAAATATCTAGTCAACAAGCCAGTGTTGGGGGGGAGGATCTGTAGATAGATATTGTTGTTCCAATAATTTGATTTTGAAGTAATAGTCAAGCCAGGGAAGCTAAACGCGGGACCTGAACACCTATCTAGGGTAACTAATGGATAAGAACCTACTAACTTGGAAGACAATTTCCCTGATGCAAAGTTATTTTAAGTACAGGTAACTGATGAATATTTCACTTATATTATTGAATACTTAAGTACAAGGGTTGTACCACAAGACTTTAGCACTGCACAGAAGAAAAATCTGGTAGTCAAAGATGCAGACTATCAACTTATTGCAGGAAATTTATACAATATCGGCGCAGATAGCATTCTGAGAAGGTGTCTATTAGAACATGAAAGGCCCAGAATTTTGGCAGAAACTCATGAAGGTATACTTGGAGGACACTATGCAAGAAAAGATACCATGTAGAAGGTATTGCATGCAGGATTATGGTGGCCAACAATCCATAAAGAGGCCAAGGAATATTGCCAGAAATGTGTTGTCTGTTAGAGGGTTGGTAAACCTAACATAAGAGATGAGATGCCTCTAAGACCACAAGTGACTCTGCAAGTATTTGAAAAATTGGCAATAGACTTTGTTGGACCTATCAACCCACCTAAAAAAAGGCCAGGAGCTAGATATATCATTACTGCGACAAAATACTTAACAAGATGGGAAAAATCAGCACCAGTCAAAGACTGTAGTGCAAAGACAGCAACACACTTCTTGTTTGAGCAAGTGATCACCATATTTGGATGTCCAAGGATTTTTATGAGTAACCAAGGCACTCATTTTATCAATGATACCATCAGGACTATGACTGAGGATCTTGAAGTCTATCACCAGAAGATTACATCATACCATCCTCAGGCAAATGGAATGGCAGAAGCTTTCAATAAGATCTTGGAAAATGCTCTCACAAAGATCTGCAATGTCAACAGGGATGATTGGGACTTAAAGATACCAGCAGTACTATGGGTATATAGGACCACATGTAAAAATTTGATAGGACAGACACCATTCAGATTGGTATATGGGAAGGAAGTAGTAGTACCATTAGAATTTATGGTACCCAGTCTATGCATATCAGCAATTACCAAAATGATAGAAAGAGGCACAATAAAGGAGAGGTTAAGTCAACTAATGGAAATGGAAGAGGACAAGATTCTGGCAGGATTTCACCAGGAAGTACAGAAAGCAAGAGATAAAGCATGGCATGGCAGACATATTAAGAAGAAGAGTTTTAAGGAGGTAGACCTAGTCTTTCTCTATGAAAACAAATTTTTTCAACATCCTGGTAAGTTTAGGATGCATTGGCTAGGGACATATGAAGTAAATACTGTCACAGATGGGGGATCTATGCAGTTAAAATATTTGGTAGAAACAGAACTGAAAGGAATGATCAACGGTAGTTGACTGAAACTGTACATGGATAGTTGACTTGCTAATCCTTAAAAGGTACAATGGATTGAGAAAGGCATGTATATAGTGTACTATAGCAGAGATTAGGACAAAAAAATGAGAAAAATAAATAAAAAGGAGAAAAAGGGGGGAAAATGAAATACAAAAGTACAAAAGAAAGAAAATACAAAAAGACTGGGAAATATCATGTGAAGAGATAGTGGAATCAGCGTGACCAAAATAAAAAAATGATCGTGTGCAGCATATGGTTGACAGAAAGCAAAGCATCGCGCACTAAGGAAAAGTCACAACACACTAAGGAAAAGTACAGTGCAACGGGAAAGGGGCCAATGGTCGGAAAAGCGAAAAATCATTGTTAGGGAAAAAAGGCACGAATTGGGAATTTATGGAAATGAATGAACCATACTCGACGAGCTTCAATGCATTAATAACAGATAAATAAGATTCTCCGAGAAGATTAAGGGAAATTATGACACCCTCAATAAATTGGAAACGTGAGCCAAACAAGAATTATTATGCATTTGAAAACTCGTGAAGCTAAGGAGCATGAAGACGAGAGACGAAAAGGTGAATCCAGAGATCATAGGAGTCGAAGTTCACTCAAAGAATCAAGAAGTACCCACAATAGCACCTCCAAATGTTGCTACACCAAGACAAATTGCATGGAAAACACACAACAGTCTCAGGTCACCGCAAGAAACTGTAGAGGTGGAGTCGAAAATGGCACAGAGTGAGGGAATCGTCGATGTCTATGCAATTCCCTCGTCATAGTTCAAACCAGTGAGCACCACACTAGTCGAGGAAGAAGAACAAGCCCCGATGATGACAATGATGGATATTGGCTCACACAAAAGTGTGCAGGGCCATGAACCAGTCGCCATAGGAAAACCACAGCAATCTGCAAGGGCCGAACCAACCCATAGAACGAATGGTGGCAACAACAAGCGAACAGAGTCTGTTGGGCCAATACCACAACCTGTGGTAGGTTTCATGTAATAGGAGGAAGAATAGGTTGAAGACATCATAGGGTAGCCAGAGTCGGGCACAAAAGATAGAGAACTAGAGGTTGGGACCTCTAGTGCGCCAGTAAGAAGAAAGGGCAAGCAACCCATCGTGCAGTCCCCATGCAAGCATCCTAACACCTCAATTTTGTTTCTGCACATTTCAGAGGGGGTGCAGGCCATGCCAACTCTACTCAGGTGTGTGGAAAGGCTAAGATACGCAGACCATGACATGTCTGACACCAGTAAATTACCTGAATTTGCACAGTAAGTGTACATGGAGAACATAGGCACAAGACCATTTGGAAACCCAATGTTGCATCCAAAGCAATGGTTGACAAGCCTGACAAGCACATGGATCTTGAATTTTCTAGAGATTCCCCACCTCAGCAAGGGGAAAGAGGTGAATAATTACGTCAAGCAGTTGATGGCAATCCTCCACGGAGGATTCTTATGGATAGAACAAACTGTATCCATTGACATAGAACTCATTTCCTTCATCACAGGTCTTCCGTCAATGGGCAAGAGTCTCGCGCAGTACCTAGATGAAAAAACCAAAGAAAAAGCTCTCGCGGAAGAGATGAAGAAGACATATCGGATGGAAAGAGGCTCCTGCAGAATCATTATCAAGAGAATCAACGACGCATCCACCAGGATGGCCATGGAACTAATGGCGTGCAAATTGCTAAGGAAATTTCGCAAGGAGGAGGTTCATGCAGAGGTTGTTGCAGCAGCAACACAGTGCGCAACTGGCACCATGATCAGTTGGGCGCCATACTTACTAAATTTATTCATAGATGACTGTAAGGATGTGTAGGATTTGAGAACAGAGTTCCAGTACTCTTGGCTCATGATCTTGATAGCTTTAACCGGATGGAAGGAGCCGTCTCACTCATACTTCTACGACATAATAGGAAGTTGTCGCACAACAAGGTACACGTTAAAGGGAATCACTTTAGACCCTAAGCAAAGAAGTGGAAATGTTGACACTTGTGCTTAGTATCTCAGTGAAATACAAGAAAACATAGCCAATACCTCGAGGATAACTCCGGAAGTGGTCGTACAATATCAAGAAATATCCAACTTTAGGGCTACATGGCATAACATGTGGATCCAAGTGGATCCAAGCGCGCAGTGATCCAGCGAAAGAATGGTTGCAACTTCGATTCTGCATCAATGCAGATGAAGTAGAAATGGCAATGCGAGACTAGAAATATGCCTAGAAGATCCTAGTCATCACCAAGGACATGCCAAAGGTCGAGGAAGTGGAAGCAAGGTCATCCAAGACACATATAGGAGATAACGTTGTGCCCAAAAATCCAACATAGTAGGGGAATCCTAGTAAGAATCTAGTGCAGAAGAAGGGGAGTGATCCAAAGAAGGACATGCAGTCAGGGAAGAAGGACACTTCCCCAACGCAAGAAGAACAAGGAAGGGGGGACACAATGACATAGGAAACCCCTTCGATAGCTACTCCACAAGAAACAAGGCCACAAAAGTGGCCAATTATACATACAGGGGAGTCGTGTGAGAATGCCAAGGCCCATAAGAAAATACCAGAGTATATAATCACTGAGGATGATGTCGATATTGTCACAAACAGAGTAAAGGATAACACAACGGAGGAATTTGAAGAGGTTGAGCACCAAAGAGTAAGGATATAGAATGAGTTGTTCGATATCATGCAGGTCTTAAAGCAAATACAAGCAGTGCAAAGCCATGAAAGGGGAACAAAACCAATCCCCCCAGCAATGGAAGCAGAGGAAAGGACTACATTGAACGATGAAGACACTATCCAGACCATAGTGAAAATAATTCCAAGCTTCCAAATAACATCAGAGATGTTGCAAATGGATGAGGCCATAGCCCAGAAACCACTCAAAGATATTGCACAGGTAGAGTTGGTATTGGCAAAAATACTAACAAAGGAACTGTACAAACTGCAAGTCAGTGTCACGTGGGAAGTGAAATCACGAGAAAGGACAGACGCGGCGGAATTGTAGGTGACTAGGGATGGCAAGGATTCCCTAGAACTAGTCATCGAGCAGATAAATTTGGAGATGAAAGAAGAGAAACATCGCACAGATAATTTAGAGCAAAATTTGAAGGAAGTCTTTACAAGAATTCCAGACAATGCATAGGAAGTCATGAGAAATGCGGAAGAACATATCCAAATCATCGTGCAAATGCTCAAGAACTACAAGAAGGAGATCGAGGAAATTAAAGAAAATTTAACCCCGACTGCTCCTGAAGTTTTGGCTAAAAGGGAACAACAGCCATCCCTACAAGTGGAGATAATGGATAAAGAAGTTGAAAAGGTCACACAACTATTTGACAGGACCGTGTAGCTATGAATGATGTTTGAAGAGGATGATAGGGTTCAAAAATTAGACCAACAAGAGGAGGTCATCAGCACTACAATCTAGGAGCTGAAGCAGAGGAAAAATTCCATGAGCATCATAGAGCGACTGAAGGGTGCACAGGAGATGAAGTCCCTGCAGGCCGAACTGAAGACTACGTATAATAACAAGCAAGAAAGGCTAGCCCGGTTAGAACCTCTCCAAGATAAAGCAGCGCAAATAATCATGAAACTAGAGAAGGAAAAGATACAAATGGCTCAGGATGATCATGATGAGAGAACATAATCTCTCAAGGATCATATCACAGCACAAAGGGTAGAAGATCTCAGAGAGAAGGTTGCGCAAGGAAGAGCAAAAGGGGAAGAGTTAGCAGGAAAATTTCACAACTTGGAAGAGGATGTTCAGGGAGCACGCACTACCTCAGTGGCTTGGGATGATCCACATGTCAGTGGCCTATTGGGCATAGGCCTTGTTAGGACTAAGAATCATCCTCAGATTGAAAAGAAGGTAAGCCCAGTACCCATCAGGTTATGTGTAAATGTAAATGAGTTTTAAAGAGTTCAAATGGATGAGACTCAAGATAATAATGTTCGAACTTAGAAATCTAGGCTAGCATGCATAGGCAATTGAGGTCTTGTCTAACTTCAGTCATTAAGTGGGAGTAAAGATGAATAGAGGGAAGACTTTGATGAGAAAAATGTGGAGGTTTACTATAGACATCAGGTCTGTAAGCAACCAAAGGAAGAAAAACTCAAAACACAAGATCTTCTTCAATTCAAAGTTTAAGGACACTCAAGAAACATCATAATAATATTATAATCAAACATCCATCATAATATCACTACAATAATTCATGTGAATCTTTCAAGCATGAACACTTTAGAATCACAGGAAAATAAGCTGGAGTAACAAAGATGACTTCTATTAATCAAGATGTCTCAAATCAGGTACATAACCAGTTCACAGAAACTTCATCAAAATATTACAGCATAAGGGAGCCTAGCTCAACCATTTGAACCTGCTAAAGCATTTAAACTATCTATTTAACAAAAGGGGAGGAAATAGCTAGAGGTGTGAGCTGGCCTTCTTCCCATGAAAATCTCCAAGTAGTTATTCCATCTAACAGCTTAAACTAACAACTATGCTATAAAAAGGGAAAATGTTGGCCACTAATCCAACCAACTTTGAACTGACTTGATCTTCTTGATACACATCTCACTGCATGCCAAGTATCTTTCAAATTCTTGGAACTGTCATCATGCTTCTAGCTGCTATCTTTGCCTTTCTCCACATCAGCATCCATCCACAAGAATGATATTTCGAGCTCCTTGATTACAGGTACATGTTGATAGCTTCATTTGGTAGCGCTCTGGGTAGCGATCCTTTGTATCATATTCACCAAATTCCTATAATTTCGTAGAGCGACCTCCAAACTAGACATGTCAAATGGGTAGCGCCACGTCTGTGTGCCTCTGTCAAAATTCATCCTTTCTCCAAAATTTTAGTAGCGCCACGCCTGTATGCTTCTGTGCTGAATTTGATAGCGCCTCGACTAAATTTGCAACACCACATTCCAATGTCGATAGATTTGGTAGCCCCCCCGGGTAGTTAGCAGCGCCATCACTACATCAGTCTTAGGTGATTAGGCAACGTTAGAGGCAACAGACTGATAGGACATGAAAATTAGACAATTTTGTAGCGCCATAGCGCTACAGAATGTCTGCACTACTACTGTTGAAGAGATTAATTCTTTATAGAACACCAAAAACTTTGAGCAATATGCATTAGAAGCCTGTATAGGTGGAAAAAGTAGTATTCCCTTGATTACTTATCCTTGAAAAAAGGGGCCATTCCCAAAAATGGAGCTTACTTTTCACTAATCACTTCATCAACCTGACACTTCTTCTTGTAGAAGGAGGACTTCCCTTTGGCAAAACAGCATGCTTCCCTTTAGCAATAACAGGCTTCTTCATTGGATCTATGCTTTCCTTGGCTACTGGCTTCTCCTTTTCTATAGCATCTTAAACCAACACATTCAATTTTCTTTGAGCCATCTCATCTTGGAATTGTTGCAACTCTGCTTTGAGCTTTCTGTTCTGAGACTGAAAGTCTCTGTTTTGCCTTTAGAGGTTCTTGAGTTACCTATGAAGAGGTTGGGCTCTTCTTGCTGCAAATCTTGCTAAGTCAAGAGTGTGGTTGTAGCCATCCATGATTTCTTTCATCTTAATTCTTTCAAATATGGCTTCAGATTTCAGATGAGCCACCTCCTTTCTAGCTTCCCTGAGTTGTTTAATCAATATTTTGAAGGACTAGTTGCTAGGTGGATTGGTGATGTGAAAAGTCTCAATGGGATTTTATATGGCTTCATCTTCCTGCTACACAAGGATTACTTCTTCTATCTCAACAAGATTTTTTATAGATTCAACTTCTTATTGCACAAGGATTACTTATTCTATCTCAACAGGCTTCTCAATGCCTTTTCCCTTGTCTTTATTCTTCTTCAGAATGGAAGCCACAAAATTTTCAATGAATTCACCCTTATCCTTCTTATTTTTTGGATAAGAAACCTTTGGTAGGACATGTTCTTAAACATCCTCCTTGAGAGATGATGACCTTCTGAAAGGCTCTTAGTGTTAGTTGTTGAAGGGGATGAAGAGAAGTGTAGTTTCCTTCCTTTCTTGGTTGTGGATTTAGTATAGGAAGGGGCTTCTTCCAGTTCTGGTGTAGGAGGGGGTGAAAGGTCTCTCTGTGGAGAATGGTAAGCCTCCTCCTCAGTTATTGCAACCTCCTTAATGGCTTCTTGATCTTGAACATGAGCTTTACTCTTTCTTTTTTTGCTAGCACCTATTGGAGCAGCACTGGTGGATGGAAAAGGGCTTCCTATCTATGACTGAGGAGTAGCTGCTATGTCCAATTTCATGTGAGCAGTAGTAATGAAGTGTTCCCATGAGATGTTCATCTTTCTCATCTCTTCAGAAACCAGCATTCTAATCAATCCAGAATGAAAAATGCTAGTATCCACGGCCTTTGATTTGGATTGAACCTTGTCTAACATCTTTCCTATGCTCCTTAGAAAATAGAAGGGAATGTTCATTTCAACTTTGCCAGTAAAATGCAGCAGAAGCCTTATATGGTACTAGTATAGTGTATTTAACCTCCCTTCACATGTGAAGTGCCTTTGAATGATCCTCAATAATTTATCAAATTCTCCAACCAGATGATTTCTTGGTACCCCTTTGGATAGATTGTCAGTTTTATATTCAAGTTTAAGGAAGTCTTTGGCAAAGTCTACATCCAATGCCATGGATTTAAACCTATTCTCCCTAGTGATGGGGATCCCTGTAGCTGTTGAAATAGAGGTCTCAGACACCTCAAACTCTAGGTCCCCTACCTTGGTCTTTAGACCATCAAAATGTAAGGCAAACTACCTGGCCACCTCAGGATGAACTCTTTGCATATTTTGGCAGAAAGTGAGGCAGCCCACCCTTTGAAAAACTTCTCTAGCCATGGGATTTGCCTCGAATAAATGCATGTCTGCAGGCTCAGTTCTAACCACATTACCTCCCTTGTGCGACCTCTTCTTCTGAGGAGTCTCCATAGTTTAGGATGAAATCTTAAGAGCTATGGAGTGGTGATGAGCAGGAAAACAAAGAGTCAGACTTCAAAACAATCTGATAGTGAAGAGTGGTTGCCCATTTTCAGGAACTCTCCCTAACTCGGACTGATTGCTAGCTTAGGAAACACTGGTTGTGAGTTTCTCTCCCTTCAATGTGTACAGATATTAAAATTGAGGAACAATCATATGGTGAAGGGATACACTATAATTGTCTTTTAAAACTGGGTCAAAAACATTCCAATTCAAAAGATAGAAGAGGCAGAGGGAAAAAGCAACATCGTTTCAGTAGCGTTTCTGGGTAGCACACTGCGCATACATGAGATGAAACTTGCTTGGGCACTGAGAGATCAAGATAAATGGCTATTATATGTCTTAATACCAATACTAGGTGATGGTAACTACAGGTTTGAGTGGAAGGGAAACTGATATGAAGGCGTGAGGAAAAGATCTCCTCCAACTATGCAGGCACAATAGCTACCAAAACTCTAAGCGATAAATTCTCCTTGAAATTGATATGTAGAGGGGGGGGATTATGGAATACCTGGAGAATGATGGCAACTCGAAGTTTTAGTGAAATCTTAGGAAAGTATCATGAGCAACTTGGCCTCCAAATCCACCTCAACATCTGATATGGTAGCACCACTACCAACTGGTCTAAACTGGTAGTTTTTGCAGTGCAGAAATTTGAGCTTTCAAAATTTTAAAATCGTTAGTAGAGCTCATAAACATGAATCCTTGAAGGCATATTTTAACTAACCATGGTGCTGAAAACAAGGAAGAGATGACATTAGTGCAATAATCACAAATCATGGTGAAAGATGATGGACAGGGAGTGCGCTACGGAAACTCCTAGTGAGTTGGCAGCGCTACTTTTCAAACAATGATTTGACCAGTAAGCATAGGACAAAGGCACAACATGGCAAGGATACGGAGGCATGAGTGAGGAGGGTTACATGTCAAGTCAATCTGGTCATGGAGTAAGTTGAACTTAGTGTCAAATCATGAAGGGGATCAAAACATAAGTCATGAAAATAAACCTGGGCCAAAATTTCATGTGAGGATCAAATTTTGAGCCATGACATAAACCTTTATTTATCAAATTCATCTAAGTAAATCACACATTTAAGAGACAAATAAAAATTAAAAAATCTAAAGTCTTAGAAAAATCAAAACTAAGGGCTAAAGACCCAAGGCAACTTAGTGTGATAACATTGGCTCCACAAGGGATGGCATGCTACCTGTGAGCTGCCAAGAACAAGTAGTTTCAGTGCCTTATCCTATGGCTATGGGGTCAGTTATTAAAACAAAAAAAATAAAAGAAATATGATATTTACAATGGCATGGGAAGCCACACATGGCTTAAGAAAAGTACTTTTTCAGAAAATGCCCATTGATAGGGCCACCAAAAATTTCTTCATCCTCCAAATTCTGCAACTTGTAAGTGTTATTCGAGAATACCTCAGAAATTTTGAAGGGGCCGATCCATAAGGCTTCAAATTTACTGTGCTTTCCTTTGTCTTGCTTTGGTGCATCCCACTTGAGCACCAAGCCTCCTAGCTGAAAGTCCTCTTTATTTACCTTTTGTCGAAATCCTACTTGATATTTTGTTCATGGTCATGTGCTTTATCCGGAAGCTGCTCCCAAGTTTGTTGCACTTCCACTAGTTGTTGTATTCTTCTGATCATATCATCCGGCTCTCCTCGGTAGTCTTGGAAGAATTTTTCCACAGTCAAGGCAAGCTGAGAAGGAAATATGGCCTCGACTCCATACACAAGCTGGAAAGGAGAAAGACCAAGGGATCTCTTTGTTGTCACTTTGTCATCCCACAAAGTAAATTTGAGCTTGGAATCCCATGCTTTCTTGTTGTCCTCTAACAGTCTTTTGATGATCTTTATAAGGCTCTTGTTAGAGGACTCTTCTAGTCCATTCCCTTGGGGATAGTAAGGATTTGAGTGTATCAATGTGATTCCAAACTTCTCACAGAACTGGATCAATGGTTCAGCCTTAAAAGATGCATCATTATCAGTAACAATTATGTTCGGACAACCAAACCTGTCCATAAAATCCTCAAGAAAACCAATGATCACTTTGTGGGAAGCATTCCTTATAGGGATAGCTTCTATCCATTTGGTAAAGTAATCTGTGGAAGTCAATATCCACCTATGTTGACCACTAGAAGCAGGATGAATTTCCCCAATAAAATATAGACCCCATTGTTGAAAGTGTCCTGAAGCTACCAATGGCTTCAATGGAAAAGACTTGAGCTGTTGCTTTCCAGAGAATTTCTGACACTTGACACAGGCTCTAATCTTATCACAAACATCAGTGAATAGACTAGGCCAGAATTATCCCGCCCTGAGAATATTATATGTCGTGGTCCTCCAAAAATGATGTCCCCCACATAAATTGTCATGAAAATCAGACATAATCTTTTGGGCTTCTTGTGGGTCTAGGCATCTCAAAAACACTTCTAATGGATCTTTCCAATACAAGGCTTGATCAATAAGACAATATTTAATTGATTTGATCTTCAAGGCTCTCACCTTGTTCTTTTCCATACCATTGGGAGGCTACAATTTATGTAAAAAAAATGTAATGTCTTTGTACCATCTATAATCTACCAATGGAGGGCTGATTTGAGAACCTTTGTCAGAAAATTCGGCCTATTGATTTTCTGAGCAAGTGTTGATGAAATTTACCCCAAAAGATGAGCAATTAGGTTCAGCCAGCAACTTGGCTAGACCTTGGCCTTTAACCAATTTTGTGGGCTTAATCTCAAGATCAAATTCAAGGATTTTAGCAATCCACTTGCTCCTTTTACCGTCTATATCAAATTGAATGAGAATTTCCTTTACAGAAGTTGATGGGACATATGCAATGACTCTTGAATGCATCACATAAACTCTAAAATACTTGAGAGCTTTAATCAATGCATAGGCCTACTTATCCATGATGTCATACTTTAATTCATCATCTCTTAATGCCCTGCTGAAAAAAGCAATGGGCTACTCTAAGCCTTCAGCGTTCTTCTACAATAAAATAGTTGCTACTGTGTCAAATGAAGTGAAAGAAAAAATTAGAAAATCATTGGAGTAGTCTAGGCTAATGAGCACAGGGGCTTCAGTCAAGGATTTCTTTATTTGATCAAAATAATTACAGGATTCAACAGTCCATTTGATTTCATTTCCTTTTCTCAACATGGTTGTAATATACTTCACCAACTCAGCAAAATTTGAAACAAACCTTCTCAAAAAATTAATTTTTCCCAAGAAAGACTGAACCTCCTTCTTGGATCTAGGGAGTGACAAGGTTTGGATAGCTTCTACCCTAATGGAATCAATCCTTACCCCTTCATCTAACACAATATGCCCCAATAATTTTCCCTCCTTCATGGCAAACAATGACTTTTTTGGGTTTAAAGAGAGACCAAATTTTATGCATTTCAAGAAAACATTTTTCAAATGATCATAGTGTTCTTTATCAGATTGTGAGAACATTGTTATGTCATCTAAATAGATAACTACAAATTTGTCCTTATCTCCAATAAATGCTATATCCATGGCTCGTTGAAAGGTCGCCCCTGCGTTCAGCAAACCAAAGGGCATCTTAGCGTACATGAATGTACCCCAAGGAGTGGTAAAGATTGTCTTCTCTCTATCTTCTAGCAAGATAGAGATCTGATTGTAGCCAGAAAAGACATCAATCATGGACATCCTAGATGCACCTATCACCCTCTATAATATGTGCT
Organism: Picea glauca; assembly: GCA_000966675.3. Lineage (NCBI taxonomy): Eukaryota > Viridiplantae > Streptophyta > Pinopsida > Pinales > Pinaceae > Picea > Picea glauca. The sequence continues at coordinate 285,297 of JZKD02S2133639.1, forward strand.
CCATCTTGGGCAAAGCGTAATTATCCTTTTTAGAGCTTCTGTTCAGATTCCGAAAATCAACACAAAGTCTGATTTCTCCATTCTTTTTTTCTCACTAGGACCAAGTTGGCCACCCATTTAGAATACCTCAAAGGATTAATAATTTTAGCATCTAAAATATTTTTTACCTCTTTTTCCATCACAGGAAGCAACATAGGATTTATTTTTCTCAACTTTTTCCTGAAAGGTTTGGTCTCTTCCTTCAATGGGATCTTGTGCTCTATAATGCTCGTGTCATACATTCCGATATCTTCATAAGTCCAAGCAAACACATCAGCAAATTATTTTAACAGCTCAGTATATTCATCCCTCTGCTCCCTTGACAGGCTGCTTGACAACTTGACATATTTTGGATTCTTTTATGTACCCACATTGCACTCAGTTACATCAACATCATTGGTTGACCCTTTTCCCTTCACTGCCACATCATTTATGTCAAATAATATTTCCAAAGGAACTAGTCCTTTTGGAATGTGGTTGCTAGGTAACTGCACAATATGATGATTAGAAATTTTATTAAGGAAAACATTAGCATGATGATTATTTTCAGAGTCATGATCCCGATCAATGTGTCATGCAGAAAACTCATCAACAGTCTCAAGGAAATTTTTAATCTCAAGATCATCTTCAAACACCTTCCAATGCTTGACATTGTCAGGTATAGAGGGTTTGTATATGACTTCTACATCATACTTGAGTTTAGGTGGCAAGGGGACTTTGAAATTGCTTGTTGATACAGCCAAATAATCGGCCATGGTATTCTCTTCTCTTGGAATAAATGAAATGTTGAAGGCTAATAAAAAACTGTCCAATAGGTCCCACACTTCATTTCTATAAGATCTAAGCCTAGGGTGCTTAGTTTGATAAAGATTTTTTATCTGATGGACAATCAATTCAGCATCCCCAAATATTTATAGCTCTTCAATCCCCATGTCTTTTGCAGCCCTCAATCCCAAGACAAGAGCTTCATACTCTGCCACATTATTGGTAGTTTCAAATTCTAGTTTGCATGACAAAGATATAGTCTCTTGACCAGGTGAAACAAAGACCACTCCAACACCAGCACCTTCCCTAGAAGAGGCTCCATCAAAGAACATATTCCAAACAGAGGTGGTTGGAGGAAAATATTCACAAAAGGTAATGGAATTTTTTTTTATTTCAAGAGGAGGTTCAGGAGCATCAGTGAGATGCAAGATGTTGGATCCCAAATCAATATCAAGAGAAAAAATAGGATGATTTGTGGGGTTTGCTTCGTCACTAATAATGTAGGCCAACTGAGCTTCCCTGTAAAGTCTTCTATGCTCCCCCCCAAACATAGGAATGATAGCATATGATAGGTCCATCGGCGAGGTTCCCCAAAGTCTTTTTATCCAAGATCTTGACAAGAGCATGCCAAACTTGGGGGGAACATCAACCACCACGATATACATGACTACACTTTTCATGGGCAGCTGAAAAAAGGTCACAACCAGATATTTAATGACCCCAAGACACTTCACTTTCCTAGATTCAAAAGAATATAAGTCATGGTAGGTCTTTGTGATTTCTAATCCAAGTTCATCCATAACAGTTTTGGGCATGAGATTGTGGGATTGCCCTGAGTCCATCGAAAAATTATGCAGCACCTTATCATGTATATCCAGTGATGTATAGAAGGGAGGGGATGAATCATCTCTATATTCTATCAAAGGTCCTTAGATGACTGTTGGATTTTCATCTTGCATATTTACTGAATCAGTGGCATTTGGAGAAGATTTGGGCTGTAACATTTTGGAAAGATATTTTTTAAATTCTTCATTTTTTATTAATTCCAAAAAAGGCACATGGATCTTGATTTTTTGGATCTCATTCTCAAAGTTGAAGGAAGGTGAAGATTTTAGGATCTCTTTGGCTTCAGGGGTAGGATTTATGATCAAAACTTGGGGGTTTTGAGTTTCTCTTTCTTTGTTGCCAACTATCACAGCCTTGGCAGAATTTTCTTTTTAGGTTGGCTGATCATAAGAATCAGTCTTTTCCTCATTCTTTTTGGATCTCAGATTATATCTGTTAGGACTTTCTTTTGCTTTCTCTCCCTTACTTAATTCATGTATTTTAATATCCATCAAGGATTGTTCATATGCAGATTGAGTCAAGTGGGGGGGTGGTGATGTGTCACCTAAGCAATGAATATCAGGATCAACTTCTTCCTCCTCTCCTTCTTCATCAGCAACAAGGTTGTTCTGTAAAGGATTTTGTACCTTTTGATCATCCCTATCTATGTTTCTAGGATCTCTTGAAAGGATATGAGGAGTATTGTTGGGTCTCCCAAAGCTACCTCTGATATCAGCATTTTGAGTATTTCTATAGGTATTTTTTCCTTCCATTTTTAACTTCTCTATCTCAGTAGAAAGGGATTTTACTAATTTGGTAAGTTCATCTACTTGAGGATGGACAATAGGGGAATCAGAGGTTGAAGCTTCAGCTCTGTTTTTTCTCCTGTCCCTAGTAGATTTCCCCTTGAGTTTATCAGATGCCACTATGTTGGATTCTACCTCCAAGGTTACATCTTGCATATGAGCTAAGGAGGTTGATCTTCTTTCTCTCAGTAGAAGGCAAAACTCAGGGTCAAAAGCACTGGTATAAGTGATTTTTGTAGAGGTTTATGTAAGCTTTATCTCAACAATGATCTTATTGTACATTTTGTTGAATCTTTTAGAGAAGTCAGAAACATACTCTCCTTCTTTCCTTTTTAGGGATCCAAATTTTGTGATGTAATACAACTAGTCTTTTTTATCCCCCCAATGCCTCAAAAAGGCATCATCTAATGCCTCAATCCCAGTAATGGATCCAGGGTCCAAACCCCTAAACCACTTCCTAGCCTCACCAAAAAGGCTTTGGACAAAGACTCTCATCCACACATCCTCATTTTCAATATTTTGATTGTCTACATAACTATAGAAGGCAATAAGGTGTTCTTCAGTAGTTATATATTCTTCTCCTATGAATTTAGGCATGTATTTTAAATAATCTCTAGCAGGGAGAGCATTCATAGGTTGAGGTAAGACAAGAGGGGCATATCTTGCATCCATTATGGCATCCATCCTATTTCTAAAAGGGTTAGCGTCTTCCATTGTATTTTGGACTCTTGGTGAGCAAGGAGGAGAAGGAAACTTAATTGTGTGCAGCTTAGGAGAAAAAGGAATGTATAAAGGGGGAATTTCAGTTTTCACAGCAGAGGGTTGAGTCTTGGAAGAAGATGATATAGGTTGTAAAGGGGATGATGTTTCCTCTTCTTTGGCTGCAGACATTTTGATAGGAGGAGGAGTAGCAAGGCCTAAGGTAGGAAAATATTTAAGACTCTCAAGTATGTACCTCTTTTCAATGACAGGGGAAACAAGGATTTCAAAATTTTCTTCTTTCAATTCATGTTCAAATGAGGAGTATTCAATAGGGAAATTTTTGAAATCAAGACTCTTGGATACTTCAGCAGAAAGAAAAGGAAGATTTCTTGATAAAACAACTGGAGTATAAAGAGTGGAATCAGGAACTGACCAGGAGCACTTGTAGCAGTAGCAAAAAAACTTTCTTGAGAAGCTTTTCCCTTCTTGATTATCTTCTCTGGGTCAGCCTCAGATGGAACCAAAGGTAGTTGTGGATTTGATCTCGTGTGTCTGCCTTTAGGATCCGAAGCTTAAACAATGGAGTCGCCAGGTGAAAGCTATAATATTCAATGTACTTAGTTCTAATGCACCTTCAATACTAGTAAGCTTTGTCATTCGCAACGGCGACAAGAATGTTAGCACTAGGAATCACCCTCAGATTTCATAGAAGGTAAGACCAGTACCCATCAGGTTATGTGTAAATGTAAATAAATTTTAAAGAGGTCAAATGGACAAGACTGAAGATAATAATGTTCTAACTCATAAATCTGGGCTAGCATGCACGGGAAATTGAGGTCTTGGATAACTTCAATCAGTAAGTGGGAGTAAAGGTGAATAGAGGGAAGACTTTGATGAGAAAAATGTGGAGGTTTACTATAGACATCAGGTTTGTAAGCAACCAAAGGAAGAAAAACTCAAAACACGAGATCTTCTTGAATTCAAATTTTAAGGACACTAAAGAAACATCATAATAATATTATAATCAAACATTCATCATAATATCACTACAATAATTCATGTGAATCTTTCAAGCATGAATACTTCAGAATCAGAGGCAAATAAGCTGGAGTAAGAAAGTTGACTTCTATTAATCAAGATGTCTCAAATCAGATACATAACCAATTCACAGAAACTTCATCAAAATATTACAGCATAAGGGAGCCTAGCTCAACCATTCGAACCTACTAAATCATTTAGACTATCTATTTATAACAAAAGGGTAGGCAACAGTTGGAGGTGTAAGCTGGCCTTTTTCCCATGAAAATCTCCGAGTAGTTATTCCATCTAAAAGCTTAAACTAACAATTGTGCTATAAAAAGTGAAAATGTTGGCCACTGATCCAACCAACTTTGAACTGACTTGATCTTCTTGATACGCATCGCCCTGCATGCCAAGTGTCTTTCAAATGCTTGTTACTGTCATCATGCTGCCAGCTGCTATCTTTGCCTTTATCCACATCAGCAGTCATCCACAAGAATGATATTTCAAGCTCCTTGATTTATGGTACCTGTTGGTAGCTTCATTTGATAGCTCTCTCAGTAGCGAACCTTTGTAGTGTCTTCACCAAATTCATGTAATTCCGTAGCATGACCTCCAAACTAGGCATGTTGAATGGGTAGCACCACGCCTGTGTGCCTCTGTCAAAATTTGGCCTCTGTCCAAAATTTCAGTAGTGCCATGCCTGTGTTCTTCTGTGCTGAATTTGATAGTGCCTCGACTGAATTCATAGCACCACATTCCAATGCCGATAGATTTTGTAGCACCCCTGGGTAATTAGCAGCGCCATCGCTACATCAGTCTTAGGTGATTAGGCAGTGTTAAAGGCAACAAACTGATAGGACATGAAAATTAGCCAATTTCGTAGCACCATAGCGCTACGGAATGTCTGCGCTACTACTGTTGAAGAGATTAATTCTTTGCAGAACACCAAAAAAATTGAGCAGTATGCATTAGAAGCATTTATAGGTGGCAAAAGTAGTATTCCCTTAATTACTTATCCTTGCAAAAAGGGGCCATTCCCAAAAATGGAGCTTACTTTTCACCAATCACTTCATCAACCTGACACCCCTTCTTGTAGAAGGAGGACTTCCCTTTGGCACAACAGCATGCTTCCCTTTAGCAGTAACAGGCTTCTTCACTGGATCTATGCTTTCCTTGGCTACTAGATTCTCCTTTTCAATATCAGCTTCAACCAACACATTCAAGTTTCTTTGAGCCATCTCATCTTGGAATTGTTGCAACTCTACTTTGAGCTTTATGTTCTAAGACTGAAAGTCTTTGTTTTTCCTTTAGAGGTTCTTGAATTGCCTATGAAGAGGTTGGGCTCTTCTTGCTGCGAATATTGCTAAGTCAAGAGTGTTTTTGTAGCCATTCATGAGTTCTTTCATCTTAATTCTTTCATATAGGGATTCAGATTTTAGACAAGCCAACTCCTTTCTATCTTCCCTGAGTTGTTTAATCAATCTTTTGAATGTCTGGTTGCTAGGTGGATTGGTGATGTGGACAGTCTCAACAGGATTTTTTATGGATTCATCTACCTACTGCATAGGAATTACTTCTTCTATCTCAACAGGATTTTTTATGGCTTCATCTTCCTGCTGCAAAGGGATTACTTATTCTATGTCAACAGGCTTCTCAATGCATTTTCCCTTGTCTTTCTTCTTCTTCAGAATGGAAGCCACATACTTCTCAATGAATTCACCCTTATCCTTCTTCTTCTTTGGAAAAGAAACCTTTGGTAGGACCTGTTCTTCAACAGCGTCCGTGAGATTTGATGACCTTGTGAAAGGATTTCTGCTCTTAGTGCTAGCTACTAAAGGACATGAAGAGAAGTGTAGTTTCCTTCCTTTCTTGGTTGTTTCTTTAGTAGAGGAAGGGACTTCTTCCAGTTTTGGTGTAGAAGGGGGTGAAAGGTATCTCTGTGGAGAATGGTAAGACTCCTCCTCAGTTCTTGCAACCTCCTTAATGGCTTCTTGATCTTGAACATGAGCTTTACTCTTTCTTTTCTTGCTAGCACCTATTGGAGAAGCACTGGTGGATGGAAAAGGGCTTGCTATCTATGACTAAGGAGTAGACGCTATGTCCAATTTCATGTGAGCAGTAGTAATGAAGTGTTCCCATGAGATGTTCCTCTTTCTTGGCTCTTTAGAAACCAGCATTCTAATCAATCCAGAATGAAAAATGCCACTATCCACAGCCTTTGATTTGGATTGAACCATGTTTGACATCTTGCCTATCCTCCTTAGCAAATAGAAGGGAATGTTCATTTCAACTTTGCCAGTAAAATGTAGCAGAAGCCTTATATGGTACCGGTATAGTGTATTGAACCTCCCTTTACATGTGAAGTACCTTTGAATGATCCTCAATATTTTATCAAATTCTCCAACTAGATGATTTCTTGGTACCCCTTTGGACATATTGTAAATTTGATAATCAGTTTTAAGGAAGTCTTTGGCAAAGGCTGCATCCAAGGCCATGGATTTAAACCAATTCTCCCCAGTGATAGGGATCCCTGTAGATGCTAAAATAGAGGTCTCAGACACCTCAAACTCTAGGTCCCCTACATTGGTCTTCAGGCCATCAAAATGTAAGGCAAACTACCTTGCCACCTCAGGATGACCTCTTTGCATATTTTGGCAGAAAGTGAGGCAGCCCACCCTTTGGAAAACTTCTCTAGCCATGGGCTCTGCCTCGAGTAAATGCATGTCTGCAGGCTCAGTTCTAACCACATTACCTCCCTTGTGTGACCTCTTCTTCTGAGGAGTATCCATAGTTTAGGATGAAATATTAAGAGCTATGGAGTGGTGATGAGCAAGAAAACAAAGAGTCAGACTTCAAAACAATCTAATAGTAAAGAGTGGTTTCCCCTTTCCAAGAATTACAGCAAAGCATTCATCAGATACATATATGAAATGAAATGAAATATGAGATACAAGGAAACAAACTCATAACACAGTCATGACGGAATTGAGAATCTTCGGATTTGCTTTATATTAACTCTCAAGATAGAAAACCTCTATTACAATCGACCCAAAAAGGTCCAGCCCGTGTTCCTTCCTTCTATTGTATATTTATACAGATTTACATATGATGGAATCTCAATCGTTCTAGGATTTTCAGTTACAGCAAAAAGGAGGTCAATTGTTTCATTTCTTTATCCCTATCTTTATTTGGTACCGGAAGCTTGCCCTCTCGCATGCTCGATACAAGTGACACATCTTTCCACCAGCCGAGATATCAACCTTGATGGTTCCGCTTGACAATTGGCCTCAAAAGAGTAACAATCTCATGCTAATTGTGGCAACCTTTCTTCCATTTGCCGGTATAGGATGTCAATAGCACACAATTTCACACTTGTTTTAATCATACATTTATCTATTTGAACTATGTCTGCCATAGTTACTTCTGAGATTTCGGCCGAATCTCTTTCTTCTTTTTTGTTTATATCAAGCGGGATTTTCTCTATATTCATTTGACTCAATGTCTCAGCATTGCCTTCGCTATCAATACCTAACAGGTTACCATCTATAGAACCAAAAGCTTCTTCAAAGGATTTCATTACCTTCTTGGCTTGCATTTTACCTTCTGATATATTGTGCTCCCATTCTTTCAATAAAATATTTCCTCTGGTCTGCTCCGAAATGGAAAACCTGGGAGTACTTCCCAATTCCCTATTGTTTGTAGCTATTAAAGCTTCCTGAAATGGGACCCAAGCTGCTCCAGCTTCTCTTTCTCTGACAGATAAATTTTCCAATACTTGATCAACGAGTAAGAAGTTGTCTCGAATTATCTCTACCTTGGCGAGTAAACTTCGCTGGGCTGCAGAAACTATGCTCCGAATCTCCATCGCCTGGGACTGGAACATCCTGATATTTATAACTTTACTTTCAGCGATTTCCACTCTAGCCTATAGCTGCTCAATCAAGTCTTTTTGTTGGCCCGCTTGTATCTAACCGTTCTGAACTACCAACTCTCCTTTTTCAAGCTTAGTTTTGAGCAGCTCTATCTCCTTTTTATCGGCCAGCCTTACTTGTTCTATTCCTGCGCTTGCCTGGTCCTTGGTAGCCTCCTCAACTGTGGCTAGTCTAGCTTGTAAGGTTTTGATGAGGTGATTTTTCTCTTCAGCTAATTTTTCAAAACCCCAACTGAAAATTGGTTTGTTGCAGCATATGCCCCTAATGTTTCAGCTATTTCTGTAGCAAACTCTTCTTTATTCTTGTCTTTCCCATCAGTCAACACTTTGTACTTCTTGGCTATTGATCCCTCTTCCTGATAGAATTCTCTTTTTACCACAGCCTTTCTCTTCTTATCGAAAAAGAACTCATTTGGAGGGAGCTCTTCCACCCTTATAGGTATCAATTCTTCATTTAAATCCACCATGCATCTATGTTCCCTAAATTGACTACAAGGGAGTAATGGAGGGGATGGGATCTCCGATTTGCTCAATTGGCTGTGCTAGAGTAGTAACTGGAGTCTGCTTTTTTGGCGGATCGGGAGTCTTTATTTCTGGTTTCGGACTCCTAGTTTTCTCTCTCCCATCCTGGTGTTTTTCCTGGCTAGGTGATGTATCTTTGGAGCCTTCGACTTCTTTTCGTTGCACCTCTATTGTATTGGGATTCTCACCCCGCAGTACTGAGGGAAGACAATTGCGTCGATGTTATTGGAATTTTAGAAGATAGGCCCTCTTTTCGAGTGCCAGGGATTATATCTGAGCCAACACCTCAGCATAAGATCTTGCACCTTAGAAAATGTCATCCGAGGGTGAATTTTCGTGTTCAAACCTCTTAATCCCGCAACTGGCCAAATGATTACTTACGACCCTTTGCAGATCGTGCTTCTTGAATTCAACATGAACCAATTTTAGGTCTTCCAGGGCTGTTGCCTCAGCTTTAGCATGCCCGAAATCTAACAAAGAATAAGAATTTAAATGAATAGGAAAAGGTGGCCATACCTTCTTTGAATATCTCTTAAGCTCCTTGCTTATACCACCGATTACAGTTTGCCTGGAAACCTCACGACAAGCCATCTTATCAGGTATGAATAATGGTAAAGCATGCAGGGGAACAGAAGCCCCAAAAACCCTGAGATATGAGAATTCTGCTTCTACATACCAGTCGGCTATACTACTCAAATTCATCACTATACTGTCCGAGATCCTTGGTGGCACGTGGCCAAAAATAGTGACATGCAACGGCACCATTACCCAGTTAAAGATTTCATACACAAAATCTATCACTTTGTTTTCCCATAGTTTTGAATGATAGACGTGGATGGGCTCAGCCTCTGATGGAGTCCAGCTCCATCTCATTAAGGGAAAAGGTGTCATAAAACACACGGCGTCCATAATGTATGCGGACATAAATAATGAAGCAATCTTTCCACTCTCCCTCTGCGCTCGATACTCTGTAACTTGACTGGTCAAGCTATCAGACAGCATTTTAGCCCAGTCGAAGGAACAGCCTTCGGAAACTGAATGTATTAGAGGCACCCATTGAAGAAAAAAATGTGTGGTGTCCTCTCTCCCATATAATCTGCAGGTCATCATAGCTACATATTTGAATTGTGGCTCCAAGGAAGATATCGAATATATACCATTACTGTCTACCCTGAGCTTTGCAGGGTGTGAAACTCAATCTCTGATTAAACTGGACATAGTCTTGTCATATTACATACATTCCTTTTGTTTGAAGTTCTCCAAGAATTCGGCATCGTATGTAAGGTCTGACACGGTTGGCAACTTGTACATAGCCTGCATTTGTTCGGGTCTGAAAGTCCCAATAGTGACCTTCTGCTCATTGATGATGGTTCTGGTTGGTATATCCACATGGTCTAATGCCCCCCGGACCATATCATAGTAAGGGAGCAGTCGTGGCCTGGACGCTACTTTATGCATTCTAGATTGGGCGATGATCTTATATTTGGTGGTCAAGTCGTCTTTTTCATTGTCACTGGAATCATCAGAATAATCTACCAATTCAGACTGTAGAACATCAGAAACAAATGACCAGGTCTTGACAGAGTCGATACTTCGAGGTGAAGTATCAGCGATGTTGTCTGACCCTTGTCCTAAAACCTCAACATTGGCTTTAGACGCTTTTCGCGGGGCTATGGCGGGGGATCCTTCTTTAGCTCTTCTACGATAAAAATATGTATACATATAGAAATTAGTTCGCGGAGAAAAGTTTTCTCTGTGTAATATAGAAATGAATTTGCGATAACAAATAACAACTCTATATATTCAACCATTTAAAACTCGGTACTTTTCAAGAACAGAATGGTCAAATCATGCTTGAATATAATTTTAGCAATAAAAACCCAATCCTTACTTGTCGATTCGCCTTGTTTCTAATTAATGCCATAAATTTTGGCAGTTCAAAATGTCAGTTGGTTCAAGGAGAAATTAAGACTGCCTCGTAGATTGTGCATGCATCAAATCACGAGAAATACTGGCTTAGCTCAATTAATTGGGTTTTATCAATGTTAATTAATCTTTCGGTACTCGCTACATCAGGAGTTTTCTCTTTAACCCTTTGAACCTCTAAGACCTGAGATTGTGATGATTATCTTTGGTTAATAAAAAACGTAATTATGATTAGGCGCTTAATTAATTACGTGATTATTTATATCGCAACTTAGCGACTCGGAGCTTCGAAGGTATAGCTTCCGGGAGGTTCGTATGTTGAGTTGTGAAATCGTGAGATCGCGACTTCACAACTCGGAGCTTCAAAGGTATAGCTTCCGGGAGGTTCGTATGCCTAGTTGCGAAATCGCGAGATCGCGACTTCATGACTCGGAGCTTCGAAGCTTCGCGACTTCATGACTCGGAGATACCTCAGTTTTGATTTCCCCACTCTTTTTTCTAACCGGGACTAGATTTGCCACCTAGTCGAAATATCTCAGAGGTACTATAATTTTCGCCTCTAAAAGTTTCTTCACTTCTCTCTTGACCACAGGCAATAAAATGGGGTTGATATGCCTAAGCTTTTTTCTAAAAGGTTTGACCCCAGGCTTTAAAGGTATCGTGTGACCGATCACGGCAGTGTCGTAAGTTCTTAACTCGTCATAAGACCAGGCAAAAACGTCTTTAAATTGTCTGAGTAGGTCCTCTTATTTGTCCTTTATTTCGAGGAGGAGGAGTTTAGATATTTTAACCATCCTGGATTCTTCTTTGGTTCCTATGTCATAGTCCTCAACCTCTTCTGGTTGGGGTTGTAAGGTGGATTTTACAGGTATGTCGTTTTGATCAAACAGTCTTTCCAGGGGGATCAGTCCCTTCGGAATCTAGTTATTTTTTAGGACCAGCATACGATGATTTGCAATTTTGTCTTGGAAAGCTTGAGGGTCCTCCCCTTCTTGCATGATCCATATCTGGTCATTCTAATTTTCTTGATCTGCGTGAGTTTCAGAAAATTCACCTACTGCTTCAAGAAACTTCTTAATTTGTTCATCATCTTCAAAAACCTGCTAGTGCTGGATATTATCTGGTATAGATGGTCTGTGTCTTATCTCTATGTGATACTTCAATTTAAAGGTTGTAGGAGGAGTGAAAGTTGAAGTTGATTTAGCTAATGCATCAGCATGTAAGTTTTCTGCGCGTGGGATGTAGTGGACATTTACAGACAAGAAAAAAATTTCCATCAGATCCCAGGCACAATTCTTGTATGATCTTAATCTGGGATGCTTGGCTTGGTACTGTCGATTTATTTGTTTGACTATTAACTCCACATCTCCGTATACCTCTAGGTTATTTATTTTTAGCTTCCTAGAAGCCTCTAATCCTAAGACCAAGGCTTCATATTCACATACGTTGTTAGTATAATCTATATCCCATTATAGTCTGTAAGAAAAAGGAACAACGAACTTTTCTTCAGGAGCCACAAAAATCACTCCTGCACCAGCCCCTTCACAAGACGAGGCACCGTCAAAAAACATTTTCCAGATACCAATGCTACACATATCCTCGGTCATATAACCTGAATATTCATGCTCTATATCGTTTTCCTCTGTGCAACCATCTAAACCGTCGTCAAAAGATAAGATACAATTTCCTAAATCTTGATCTGCAATGTAAATAGGGAAATTGTTCGGATTTTGAGGGTCGCTTACTGTATATGCTAACCTCGTCTCCCTATACAACTGAGTAAATTTCCCACCAAACACAGGAATTGTGGCAAACTTCATATCCAGTTGAAGAGAACCTCCCAGCTTGGCTCCCCATGACCTAGACAACAGTAAGCCATACTTGGGGGGAATATCAGCAATAACCACATCCATCAAGATACTCCTAACTGGGACTTGTGCCAGGGTAACTACTAAATCCTTTATCATTCCCATACACTTAACTCTTCTCGAGTCAAAAGAGTAAAGATCTCCGTAAGGTCTGGTGATCTGGAGACCCAATTTGTCCATAATAATTTTAGGCATCACGTTATGGGAGGCTCCGGAGTCTAGCATGCAATTATGTAGCAATTGATCGTATACATTTAAGGTGATATAAAAGGGAGCAATTGTGTCTTTGGCCCCTTCAAAATGTGGACCAAAAGTGATGTTGGGTTTATCATCTTCCAGGTTTAAAACGTCAGATTGGCTTTCTAGCTCTGAGACACCTATCACTTTGGTAATCTGCTTTCGATAAACTGGGTTTTTCGCTAACTCTACCAGAGGAATTGGTATCTTAATTTTATTTATCTCGTTTTCAAAATTGAAAACTCTGCTCACCTTGTCTGTTTCTCTAGTTAGGACTTCTGAATCCTTCCTTTCCGACTTATTTGTCTGGATCGCTTTATTACTCATTGTCTTGGTTGAAGGTGTAATTGTATTAGCTGTTTCGGTTCCTTATGTTTGGGTCTCAACTTTTCCCACTTCGAGTTCTTGTGTGTTTACTACTTTCGCTTTGTTGTTAGGTAACAGGGCTTCTTCCGGAGTAGGCTCATAAGTTTGACCTCTTGGGAGAATTTTCTTAGGTTGAGTAGTTGAAATGGACTTACTCCTAGATCTCAAGTTATACTTAGGTTGGACCTCAGCCATTGTCATTTCGGTTTCTTCTTGAGGGCTACAAAGGTCAGTATGATCTCTTTCTTCACCCTTAATCGACGATTATTGAGTGTTTAGAGATTTTTCATAATCTTCTCTAGTCAGATACAGTTGTGTGCAGTCATCACCGAAGTTCGTGACATCATCATCTGAATCTTCGAAATCTTGGAGACCATTCGCTCCTATAAAATTTTCATTCTTTAGGGGAGTTTGTATTTTTTTATCTTCGTTTTTTATCTGTCTTTGCTGGTTTGGGGGGTTGGGATTCCTCTTCAAATCTTTTTTAGTGAAAGAATCGGCTTTGGCCTGTTCTAGCTCCATTATGGATATCTTATTAGACAGTTCCTTAATTACCCTGGCCATATCATCTACTTTGTCATCTGTGTATCTATTAGACCCTGATGGCCTTGCTTGTTCTCTAAAGCGTCTAGTTTCTCGATTTCTCGCTTCTACTTTAGATTTTAACTTACCAAAATCCATCATATTTGACTCAATTTCTACAGCGTCATCTTGCATTCGGTTTAGAGTAGCTCCCCTTCTTTTCCGTAAAAGAAGTGCAAAATCTGGTTCGAAAGCCCCCACAAAAGTTACTTTGGCTGCGGGTTGGGACGGTTTAACCTCGGTTGGGATTTTGTTATACAGCTTATTGAATCTTTGAATAAACTCCATAACTGTTTCTGAATTATTTTTTCTTAGAGATCCAAACTTGGTTAAATAATATAGGTGGTCCTTTCTTTTGCCTCATTGTCTAAGGAAAGCATCTTCCAAGGCGTCATAGAACAAAATAGATCCTGCGGGTAGACTCCGAAACCAAGTTCAGACCTGACCTTTGAAGGTTTGGATGAGAATCCTCGAATACACATCTTCATGTTCGAGACCTAGGATGTCTGTGAATTGGTCAAAGAAATTTATGTGTTCGGCTGCGGTCAGATCTCCTTCCCCAGTGAATTTTGGCAAATTTTTTATATAATTTTTGGGAAGGTCGTGTAGAGGAACGGGTAATACCAAGGGAGCGTATCTTGCTGCCACTTTAGCGAACACTCTAGGAGGGGGGGCAAGCCCTTGGCCTCTAGCTCCTCCCCTAGGATCACCTCCACCTCCTCGTCCGACAACCCCTCCAACTCCTCCTCTGGCGGCTGCCATCGTTATTAGTGGAAAGTTGTAAAGGGGGTTTTGGAAGATTAAAAGTGAATCTTTACTTTCTTCGTGGGGTGAAAAATCCGAGGGTGACTGGTAAGGGATGTGAGGGCTTGGCTCTTTGGACTTGCAAGAGATGTAGTCAGGGGAACCAATGGGTGTGGAAACTGGATGTGTGAAATATTCTTCGAGACTGGGTGAAGTCGCGAAATTTAACTGAAGGGTCGACAATATATCGACAGCAGATGAATTTTCTAGAGGACTTTTTCCTTTGTGTACTACAAATGTTATCGGACGGGTTTCGCTTCTAAATTCGGAGCAGTTTGACGTTAGATCTTTAGTGTCGAAAAGAGGGCTGCGTGAATTTGAAAATTTAGAAGAACTCTTGGTCTTCAGTTGTGGGTATTTAGGTTGATAGACTGCAGGGGTCAGTTTAAGAGAGCCTCTCGCCTTTAAAATCTTCTCAGGATTGGTGATGGGTGTGGTATGTTTACCATCTGGGTTTTTCCTAGTATTCCTTCGTCTAGATGCCAGCTTATTAATCGTGGAGTTGCCAAGTGAAAGATTGGAAATCTTTTAAAAGGTGCGCACTCTTTGTTCACTATCAAAGGGTGGCACTTTCAACAAAAAAAAATGTCGTTTTCCCAGGGAAAAAAATTTCGTAGCTTCGGTCCCCGGCAACGGTGCCAAAAAGATGTTGTTCCAGAGTCTGTACTTAAGGCTTAAAAGTACAGTGTTTAGGCATCCGAAAGTGAGTAAGGGGTAGAGAAGGAATAAACATCAACCTTCGGCAAGGGAAGCTAGGAATGATTTTTGGGTTGGCGTTGTCTAGCTTCCAACTGTTCCTGGATGTTTATATCCCGTTCAATCGCTGCCCATGAACATTCGAGTTCAACCTGAGTAGTGGTTGTTTTAAGAATAGTATCAAAAAGATTTAAGGAAATATGTGTTTGATCTAATAGTCCAGGTTCGATATTAGGTTTTCTTGTTACAGGGATAGTCATAGAGGAACAGAATGATAAAAAAAGAACTCGGGGGGAATTTAGGTGTTGTCTCAATTTCGATTGTATAAAGGAGAGTTTACAGTTCCAGAAGTGAAAATAGGGTGCAAACCAAAGGCCCTTTCTCGTAACTGAGTTATATTTTAATAAAGAATGTATGAGGTGGGAGAAAACATTAAGTTGTCTATCATGTAAGGCTCCTATCAAGGGAGAATCTCACTTATAAACAGAAGAAGAAAAAAGATAAGGAAATAACCCGATGAAGCATAAAATATATATATAGAAATCTAAAGTGTTGATTGGTCTTATACCTGCTGATAGCTGGTACAGAGGAAAAACAGTAAACAATATAGAAAACTAGAATTCATTCACTATAGTAGAAGTTGTACTAAATTACAGCAAAGCATTCATCAGATACATATATGAAATGAAATGAAATATGAGATACAAGGAAACAAACTCATAACACAGTCGTGACGTAATTGAGAATCTTCGGATTTGCTTTATATTAACTCTCAAGATAGAAAACCTCTATTACAATCAACCCAAAAAGGTCCAGCCCTTGTTCCTTCCTTCTATTGTATATTTATATAGATTTATATATGATGGAATCTCAATCGTTCTAGGATTTTCAGTTACAGCAAAAAGGAGGTCAATCATTTCATTTATTTATCCCTATCTTTTTTTGGTACCAGAAGCTTGCCCTCTCTCATGCCCGGTACAAGTGACGCATCTTTCCACTAGCCGAGATATCAACCTTGACGGTTCCGCTTGACAATTGGCCTCAAAAGAGTAACAATCTCAGGCTAATTCTGGCAACCTTTCTTCCATCTGTCGGTCTAGGATGTCAATAGCGCACAATTGCACACTTGGTTTAATCATACATTTATCTAATTGAACTATGTCCGCCATAGTTACTTGTGATATTTCGGTCGAATCTCTTTCTTCTTTTTCATTTATATCAAGCGATATTTTCGCTATATTCATTTTACTCGATGTCTCATCATTGCCTTCGCTATCAATACCTAACATGTTACCATCTATAGAACCAAAAGCTTCTTCAAAGGATTTCATTATCTTCTTGGCTTGTAGTTTACCTTCTGATATACTGTGCTCCCATTCTTTAAATAAAATATTTCCTCTGGTCTACTCCGAAATGGAAAACCTAGGAGTACTTCCCGATTCCCTGTTGTTTGTAGCTATTACAGCTTCCTGAAATGCGACCCGAGTTGCTCAAGCTTCTCTTTCTTTAACAGATAAATTTTCCAATACTTGATCAACGAGTAAGCAGTTGTCCCGAATTATCTCTACCTTGGCGAGTAAACTTCGCTGGGCTACAGAAACTCTACTCCGAATCTCCATCACCTGGGACTGGAACATCCCGATATTTATAAATTTACTTTCGGCGATTTCCACTCTAGCCTGTAGCTGCTCAATCAAGTCTTTTTGCTGGCCCGCTTGTATCTGACCGTTCTGAACTACCAACTCTGCTTGTTCGAGATTAGTTTTGAGCAGCTCTAGCTCCTTTTTATTGGCCAACCTTGCTTGTTCTATTCCTGTTCTTGCCTGGTCCTTGGCAGCCTCCTCAGTTGTGGCTAGTCTAGCTTCTAAGGTTTTGATGAGGCGATTTTTTCGCTTCAGCTAATTTTTCAAAACCCCAACTGAAAATTGGTTTGTTGTAGCATATGCCCCTAATGTCTCGGCTATTTCTGTAGCAAACTCTTCTTTCTTCTTGTCTTTCCCATCAGTCAACACTTTGTACTTCTTGGATGTTTATCCCTCTTACTGATAGAATTCTCTTTTTACCACAACCTTTCTCCTCTTATCGAAAAAGAACTCATTTGGAGGGAGCTCTTCCACCCTTATAGGTCTTAATTTTTCATTTAAAATCCACACTGCATCTATGTTTCCCTGAGTTGACTGCAAGGGAGTAATGGAGGTGATGGGATCTCCGATTTGCTTAGATGGTTGTCCTGGAGTAGTAACTGGAGTCTTCTTTTTTGGCGGATCGGGAGTCTTTATTTCTGGTTTCAGACTCCTAGTTTGCTCTCTCCCGTCCTGGTGTTTTTCCCGGCTGGGTGATGTATCTTTGGAGCCTTCGGCTTCTTTTCGTTGCACCTCTGTTGTATTGGGATTCTCACCCCACAATACTGAGGGAAGACAATTGCGTCGATGTTCTTGGAATTTTAGAACATCGGCCCTCTCTTCGAGTGCTAAGGCTTGTATCCGAGCCAACACCTTGGCATAAGATCTTGCACCTCGGAAAATTTCATCCGAGGGTGAATTTTCGTGTTCAAACCTCTTAAGCCCGCAACTGGCCAAATGATTACTTATGACCCTTTGCGGATCGTGCTTCTTGAATTCAACATGAACCAATTTTAGGTCTTCCAGGGCTGTTGCCTCAGCTTTAGCATGCCCGAAATCTAACAAAGAATAAGAATTTAAATGAATAGGAAAAGGTGGTCATACCTTCTTTGAATATCCCTTAAGATCCTTGCTTATACCACCGATTACAGTTTGCCTCGCAACCTCACGACAAGCCAGCTTATCGGGTATGAATAATGGTAAATCATGCGAGGGAACAGAAGCCCTGAAAACCCTAAGATATGAGAATTCTACTTCTACATACCAGTCGGCTATACTGCTCAAATTCATCACTATATTGTCTGATATCCTGGGTGGCGGGTGGCCGAAAATAGTGACATGCAGTGGTACCATTACCCAATTAAAGATTTCATACACAAAATATGCCGCTTTGTTTTCCCACAATTTTGAATGATAGACGTGGATGGGCTCGGCCTTTGATGGAGTCCAGCTCCAGCTCATTAAGGGAAAAGGTGTCAGAAAACACACGACATCCATAATGTTCACGAACATAAAGAATGAAGCAATCTTTCCGCTCTCCCTCTGCGCTCGATACTCTGAAACTCGACTGGTCAAGCTATTAGACAGCATTTTAGCCCAGTCGAAGGAACAGGCTTCGGCAACTGAATGTATTAGAGGCACCCACTGAATAAAAAAATGTGTGGTGTCCCCTCTCCCGTATAATCTGTAGCTCATCATAGCTACATATTTGAACTGTGGCTCCAAGGAAGATATTGAATATATACCATTACTGTCTGCCCTGAACTTCGCAGGGTGTGAAATCCAATCTCTTATTAAATTGGACATAGTATTGTCATATTGCACACATTCCTTTTGTTTGAAGTTCTCCAAGAATCCAGCATCGTATGTAAGGTCTAACACGGTTGGCAACTTGTACATAGCCTGCAGTTGTTCAGGTCTAAAAGTCCCAATAGTGACCTTCTGCTCATTGATGATGGTTATGGTTGGTATATCCACATGGTCTAATGCCCACCAGACCATATCATAGTAAGGGAGTATTCGTGGCCTGGCCACTACTTTATGCATTCCAGATTGGGTGACGATCTTATATTTTGTGGTCAAGTCGTCTTTTTCATTGTCACTGGAATCATCAGAATAATCTACCAATTCAGAATGTAGAACATCAGAAACAAATGACTAGGTCTTGACAGAGTCGATACTTCAAGGTGAAGTATCAGCGATGTTGTCAAACCCTTGTCCCAAAACCTCAATGTTGGCTTTAGACGCTTTTCGCAGGGCTATGGTCGGGGATCCTTCTTTAGCTCTTCTGCGATAAAAATATGTATACATACAGAAATTAGTTCGCAGAGAAAAGTTTTCTCTGTGTAATATAGAAATTAATTTGCGATAACAAATAACAGCTCTATATATTCAACCATTTAAAACTCGGTACTTTTCAAGAACAGAATGGTCAAATCATGCTTGAATATAGTTTTAGCAATAAAAACCCAATCCTTACTTGTCGATTCACCTTGTTTCTAATTAATTCCATAAATTTTGGCAGTTTGAAATGTCAGTTGGTGCAAGGAAAAATTAAGACTGCCTCGTAGACAGTGCATGCATCAAATCACGAGAAATACTGGCTTAGCTCAATTAATCAAGTTTTATCAATGTTAATTAATCTTTCGGTACTCACTACATCGGGAGTTTTCACTTTAAACTTTTGAACCTCTAAGACCCGAGATTGCGATGATTATCATTGGTTAATAAAAAATGTAATTATGATTAGACGCTTAATTAATTACATGATTATTTATATCGCAACTTCACGACTCGGAGCTTCGAAGGTATAGTTTCCGAGAGGTTCGTATGTCGAGTTGCGAAATCGCGACTTCGCGACTCGAAGCTTCGAAGGTATAGCTTCTAGGAGGTTCATATGCCGAGTTGTGAAATCGTGAGATCGTGACTTCACGATTCAGAGCTTCGAAGGTATAGCTTTCGGGAAGTTCGCATGCCGAGTTGCAAAATCGCGAGATCGTAATGATATGATTTAATTAAAATGGGAGATAAAACTGGATTAAGTGTTTAATTAATTACGTTTCTATCTTTATCACGACTTCACGACTTGGGGCTTTGACAGTATAGCTTTTAAAGGAAAATACGCTGAGTTGCGAATTCCCGACAGAGCTTAACCACAGCTAGGCTTTTTACTTTTATCATTAACGTGGGTTACTAAAACAAGAATCTCGTGGTTTCGACTATCGAGGTTGCGACAGTAAGACTTTTGGAGTTAGTAAACGCCGAGACGCGAAACCCCGATGATGCTTAACCGTAGTTTAGAAAAAATTTACCCTTGCTACTGACCTGGGTAAAAATTTAAAGTGATCTCGTCGTTTCTCTCTTTGGGACTTGTGAACTATGTGATCTATAACATCCGACATACGAAATCCCAAGGTAAAAAAAGGAAAAATCATTTGAACGAAAAGTAGAACTCGCCTTGAGAGTATGATAACCGTCGCTGCTCGCGTGATGAGACTTCAGAGATTTTGGAACAAATGAAGGAAAATATGAAAACCATATTTCGATTTCGAGCATTAAGATATGAAATTCAAAACGGGCTAAAAAAAAACAAAGGTGGCTCCAACAGCTACCAAAACTCCGAGCGATAAATTCTCCTTGAAATTGATATGCAGAGGGGGAAAATCATGGACTACCTGGAGAATGATGACAAATTTTAGTTTTAGTGAAATCTTAGGAAAGTATCACAAGAAACACGGCCTCCAAATCCACCTCAATATCTGATCTGGTAGCGCCACTGCCAACTTGTCCGAACTGGTAGTTTGTGGAGCGCAGAAATTTGAGCTTTCAAAATTTGAAAACCGTTAGTAGAGCTCATAAAGATGAATCCTTGAAGGCATCTTTTAACTAACCATGGTGCTGAAAACAAGGAAGATATGACATCAACGCAATAATCACAAATCATGGTGAAAGATGATGGACAGGGAGTGCGCTATGGAAACTCTTGGTGAGTTGGCAGTGCTCCTTTTCAAACAATGATTTGACCAATAAGCATAGGACAAAGGCACAACATGGAAAGGCTATGGAGGCATGAGTGAGGAGGGTGACACGTCAAGTCGATTTGGTCATGGAGTAAGTCAAACTTAGTGTCAAATCATGAAGGGGATCAAAACATAAGTCATAAAAATGAACCTAGGCCAAAAGTTCATGTGAGGATAAAATTTTGAGCCATGACTTAAACCTTTATTTATCAAAGTCATCTAAGTAAATCAGACATTTAAGAGACAAATCAAAATTAAAAAATCTAAAGGCTTAGAAAAATCAAAACTAAGGGCTAAAGACCCAAGGCAACTTAGTGTGATAACATGCCTATTTTGAGGAAAGACCTATTTTTGGAAGGAAATACCTAATTTTGGAAGCATGCGCAACAGCTGGAAAGAAAGAAACATGCAGAAAAAGAAGGAAAAGCAACATGCAAGAGGAAAATCCACATGTGAAGAAGCAGTCAAGCCGAACCATGTTAGGGTTAGGGTTTTTTACAAAGGTTGTAATGGATATAAGCTTGTAAAATAGTATAAATAAGAACCTAGGAGGTTTAGGAAGGGGTGTGTTTTTGTGTGTTGTTCGATTAAGGAAATTGAAGAGTTGAGTAAGGTAGGTTTTTGAGGGTTAGATCGTAGGCTGAGGAGCGTGGTATGATCTATTCTACCTCACAGAGGTTCCTTTACCTCATCAGGATTGTATGATCTAATATGTAATGCACGCAGCGCCAGATTTTGCAGCAAACTAAATAAAAGAGCAGAGAAGCCAAATATTTGTGGACGTAGCCCAAGAGGGCGTAAACAAAAGTAAAACTTGTGTTATATGTGATTTTTATTGAATAATCACTTCGTGTTAATGGTCATCTATGAATGAATGATTAACTAGGTGTATTAGAATGCATGCATGAGCCTAAAGATGAATGAATCCTATAAATACTTGAATGAATAACAAGATTAATCCATGAAGAATATAGAATACACTCCCAAATCCCCAATTATTCCTAGACTGCAAGCAATGAAGCATTGCAGTCACCCATAGAGTTATCTCAGGTGAGACTGTGTTATGTGCACTGTGTGTAGCGTTGCCTTCTAGTTTACCAGGAGGGCTGATAGTTTTAGAGTGATTTGTTGGAAACTTGTTCAGATCTGAACCTGGGTCAACCCAAGAAGAAGTAGAAGGGAGATCTAACCCAACATAATGCCTTTCGTATATATCTACCAACCTACATGCAAATGTATTCAATGGTAAATGTTGATAATTTGAAACTTTATGAGCCTTCTATGATTATGGATGAAGATAAAAGTATTTAGGTTCCATTAGTTGATGATTTTTCTCTGAAATATTTAGACGAGTACAGGAAGACGTTATTCTCGATAGAAGAATTAGGAAATCACAACAAGGTGATGTGGAATATCTTTGAGTTGGTCTTAAAGGGGTGAAACTGAGAAAATCAAAGTGGATGGAGATCGAAAGGGTGAGGGATATTTACCCTCACTTAGTTGTTGAGTAATCAAAAATTTTGGTGGTCCAAAAGGATTTCAATGGGGAGGAACGATCCAAGAGGATACAGGAACACTCATAGATGTCCAGGAGGATTCAGAATGCTCACATAGGTCTAGAAGGATTCATAAATGATCAAAATTAAATCATCCCAAATTCTCTAAAAAAAAAACACCATCAATGTGTAGAGCTCGGCAATAGCTTTCCAACGACACAAAAATCACCTCAAACGAAGTTCATATGCAAAAGTTATGGATGGTCAAAGTTTAGGTCAAACCAAGGAAAAGGGATAAAGTCAACAAGGTCAAGGTGACATGTGTCACCACTACAAGGGTGACAGGTGGCATCACCGTACAATTTGTACAATGCTGACATGGAAACCTCACATGGCGACACGTGGTAGGCAGGTGAGGTGACATGTCAAGTTGGCAGGTGATTGGGAAATCCGTACATATAGTTGGCACCAATTATATGTCGACATGTGACAAGGAGAGACCAATGAGAGGTTTCCACATGGCAGCCTCCCATTGGCCATTAATGGTTAATGTTTTTCAAAATTATAGGAGTCAACGGGGGTCGAAATTGCTTCCTCCTGTAACCTTATACAAACCTCCATTGCCAATACGCCACACCAATTTTACTTAATCATATATGGTGGTGAATGTTTTAAGTTTGTTAAAGGATTTAGTTGGTGGAAAAAAGGGTCGAGGGCCCAAGCCCTTGACCCATGGTTCATTTCAAGTTCCATGTAACCATACTCATATTCCACAAGGTGTTTAAACTATATTCCAACCACATGATATATTTGTGGGGGCATATTTATATGCCCAACCTTCATATAACTAAAACGATATATATATATATA
>JZKD02S2133639.1:308450-371841 GCA_000966675.3 Picea glauca
GTGTCTCGAATTTCATACCCGGGGATAATTAGACTTGGATATTGCGTGTGTGTGTGTGTGTGTGGTCGGCATGGTTTGACCCTGTGACCCACTATGTAATATGCCAACACTTAACCAATTCAGCTAAGGGTGTGGGTTTGTTAAGAACCCGCCTAACAAACTTTTAATTCCAACCAAATTTTTGGGTGGCAGTTTAAGTTCAACCCCCCTATTTAATGGCATGCAGACCGAGGAAAAGTACACACACAGATGCAGTACGGTGTCTCGAATTTCATACCCGGGGATAATTAGACTTGGATATTGCACCGTAATGCATGAAACAGGGTTCTGACACATAATTTAAAGAACTTTATAATCAATTTTATCAAAATTTCACAAGGAATTCGATGGCATACTCTATTTCCGAGTTTGAGCAATGAAAAAAAAAGGTCATTATAAAACACAAACATATGAGCATTAATAAAGAGGTCTCTATTGGAAGCGATCCCAGAGATGTAGCCCAAATTGGGTGAACTCCATTATCAAACTTGTGTATGTGATTTTAATATTGTTCTTCTATTTCTAATTTGTTATTTACAAGTTGTTTATCATTAAAGTGTATTTGGATAGATAAGTATTTCGCATGTAAATTGCAAACAATCAAGCGATCATTTTCATTTCAAAGATCAAGTAGATGTTTATATGTATGGAATATTAATAAGCATCTAAGGATTTTTCGGATCAACTACAAATCCTAGGAATATCAATATTGGAAGAGTAATCTTTGCAAATGAAAAGAAAGCCTATATTAAGCTCTTTAGGGATTATCAAGACATTTTTACTTGGTTGTATCAAGACCTTAAGACTTACGACACTAGAATCATAAAACACACAATACCAATCAAGAATTATTCTAAGACATTTCAATATAAATTGTGAAAGTCCCATCCTTCTCTCGAACCCTTAATGCAAAAAGAGCTTAAAAAAATGTTAGATGCCAAGATAATTTTTCAGGTAAGACATTCTGCCTGGGTGGCTAATCTAGTGTCAATGAAGAAAAAGTCATGTGAAATATGCATTTGTGTATATTTTTGTAATCTAAACAAAGCATATGAAAAGGATCACTAGCTCATCCCTCCTATGGAACAACTTTTACAAATTGTTTTTGTATATGAGATGTTCTCACTTATGAATGGTTTTCCGTGATATAACCAGGTCTTAGTCTTGGAAGAGGATCATTTGAAAATCACTTTCTATACTAAATGGGGAACCTTTGCATATAAACACATGACTTTTAGTATAATTAATGCAGAAGCCACATTTCAGCGAGCCATGGACATTGCATTTATAGGTTTGATAAACAAGTGTGTAGTGGTCTATCTTGACGATGTTACAGTCTATTCAAAGAAAAGATCTGACCACATCATTCTCTTAACCAAAAATTTTGAGAGATGTGGGAAATACAATATTTCTCTTAATCTGAAAAAGACTATATTTTGTGTAACCGAAGGAAAAATCTTAGGCCATATCATCTCTAAGGATGGAATTAACATTGACCCTGAGTGAGTAAAAGTGATTTCTCAACTGCCTCTCCTGCATAATAAGAAATCCATGCAATCCTTTTTTAGAAAGATCAACTTCGTAAGAAAATTTATACCTACTTTTATTGAAACAATCAAACCATTGCAAAAAATGATTCGCAAAGACATAAATTTAAATGTAATAAAGAAAAGAAGGAAGCATTTGATAAGATTAATATTGTTATCTCTCAAGCATATATTTTATGAAGTCCTAATTTTGATAATGATTTTTCCATGTACATGTTTTCCTATGATCAATCTTTTCCAGTTGTCCTCACTTAGAAGGACAATGGTAAAAACGAGGCCCCAGTTTCTTTAATGAGTACTAACTTACAGTGGCCAGAGATGAACTGCTCTACTATCGATAAGTAAGCCTACGATGTGTACGAAGTAGTCAAACATTTCAGCTCTTATATCTTCAAGAACCATACCAATTTTATAGTACCTCATGCTTCGGTGAGGGCACTCTTCACAAAAAAAGAATTATGAGAATGAAGAGGAAATTGGATGATTGTCATCCGAGAGTTTGACCTTGAATTTAAACCAACCCAAATAGTTATAGGTCAAGGGTTTTGCAACTTGGCCACATAGTCTAGAGACATAATAGGGTCAGATGAGTCTGGCTGGGAAAATGAACTGTCCTTATGGTGTAATGAAGTACTTTATGTTCCACCCAATGATGATTCATGGTATTCAAATATTTGTTATTTTCTTCATCACGAGATATTCCCAGATCATATAAATTCAAAAGAAGAGGAGCACTTCTATTGGAATATGCCCAATATTGTCTCATAAATTTTGTGTTGTTTCAAAAACATTATGATGGGGTGTTGTTGAGATTCCTTGAGAAAGAAGATGTAGAAAAGGTGTTAAAAGAGTTGCACAATGGCCCAGCTGTTGGGAATTTTGCATCAGAGACTATGGCGCATAAAATCCTTAGGGTAGGTTATTATTGACCTACTTTGTTTAAATATTCTCATACAAATGTTTGGACATGTAAGGTCTGTCAGTTAAGTACAGGTAAAGAAAAGAAGGCCTCTATCTTGTTGCATCCAGTTAAAATTTCTAGACCATTTGAACAATGGGGAATAGTTGTCATAGAAGATATTAACCCAAATTTCTCAAAACAATACAAGTACATCCTAATGGCTACTGATTATTTTACTCGGTGGTGGAAAACCATTCCCCTTACCCTCATTAATGAAAAGGTAGTTATTCAATTTTTGGAAAAACACCTGATTACTAGATTTGGGGTGCCACCAGTGATTGTTTTTTATAATGTTGCTTATTTTTATTCTACTCTTTTGACCAAATTTTCACTTGAAAAGGGGATTATCCTTAGATATTATGCTAATTACTATCCTCAAGGAAATGGTGTAGCAGAATCCACAAATAAAATTTTAATTTGGATCTTAAAGAAGAGAGTCATTGAAAACCACAAGAACTAGCACAATGTTATGCACAACGTCCTTTGGGTCGACATAGTGAATCCTAAGGAAGCTCTCACCACTTCCCCATACTTTCTTGTTTATGGTCAAGAGGCCATCCTACCAACAAATATATATCTCCCATCATTGCAGCTATCTCAAGCCTCTAGAGGCCAACCTCTTTCTAGTATGTAACAATGTATTGATACACTTCTTATGCTAAAGGAGGAAAGGGAAAGGGATAAACATAAATTCATTGCTCATCAAAAGATGGTAAAAATACGGTTTGACAAACATAAAGTTGGGGATAACAATTTTAATGTGGGGGATATGGTTTTAAAATGGGATAAAGTCAATGTATCTAAAGGAAAATATTCTAAATTTCATAATTTATGATTTGGTCCTTATCTGGTAGCTGAGAAAATTGGGGCGGACACGTATTGATTACAAAACCTAGGAGGTAAATCGGATTCTCTCCCTGTAAACAGCCAAAGCCTCAAAACATATTTTACCTAGTTGCTCGGGGTGAGCAACTTTATACCATATAGTTCAAATTTTGATTTTTTTTTGTTTGCTTTCTTCATTTTTAATGTTTTTATCATGTTTTTATCATGTTTTTACAATTCATTTTCTTTTTCGATTTTACATTTTTTGCTATGTGGTAAAATAATGTTGACTCTTATCTCTTGGCGAGACATGGTGAGACAATTCTTTTACCCTATACCTTGTCTATTTGATTCAAAAGTAAGGGTAATTCATTTTGATTAAGGTTTGAAATCATAAGATACTTATAATTGTGTGTGCATATTATCTAAGGAGGAAACATATTGTTTGAATTATGGTCCAGACGTTCTAAAGGGGAATAATGGAAAAGAAGGAGAGTATGGATCATGTCTTACAACAAAAATAATAAGGATTCCACTTCTCCTAAATGAGAATGCTATTCAAAAGCCTAAGTACTTGTTACTTTCTTCAATAAATAGATATAATCCTCTCAGACTCATTCTCATTTCCTACAAATGTCCTCAACAAGAATATCCAGCAATGGGTACACATGTGTTGCATAATGTCAAAATGAAAGGGAAAATGTTGTGGGAGGAAACATGACTCAAACAAAACATGATGGTTTCAAAGAGGGTATGTAGATATCTTTGTTGGGGCTATAGACACTCGTTGGCAAGGGAGCAAGGTATGTGATATCGGGGTGACTATGTCGGGGCTATGGACGCTCACTGGCAATGGAGCAACATCAAAATAGTGTTCCAAGTGATTATATGTTGGAAACTTCAAAACTCTTCTATCATGAGTGGTATTATATTTAGTTTTGTTTATAAGGTATGAATCATTGGTTCAAGTGCTTAGAGGATGGAAATCAAAGAAATCGCCATCACCAGACATGTGTGATTGTTCCCTGGATTATATGCATACAAATTTATAAATAACTTTTGGGTTTTTTTCTCATGTTGAAATTTTCTCCTGAAATTGTTATATCATTACTTCTAAGGTAATTTCATAGATTCTGGTTTCGTCTAGTGAATCTCCATTTGTTGAATCCTCAACACACCCTTTGAAATATTAGACATTTCAATGGGTACCACTTTCTTTTTCATCATTTTTCTTATCTTAGTATATCTTGCTCACATTTTTTATTTTTGTCTTACTCTCTGATCCTTTCTTGTTTGTTTGCATTTAGATCTTGGAAAATTTCCCCAATAAAAGATATGCATACAACTTACTAGCTTAAGTGAAAAGTGGGACTAGACTTAAGAAATTTTATAAAAAATATATAAAGAGTTTTGAGTCTCCCGATCCCGATTGTTACAAGGAAAATCTCTCTATGGCATGGGGTAAACCACGAGAGATGGAAATGACTGCAGAAATCAACTCTAATCTCAAGTATGCTACATAAACAAATATTCTAACAAGACAAGATAAAGAGCCTACCTTGTCCAGACGTTCAATGAAGTCCACTATTGAGCACTTGACTCAAAGCAATATACCTGCAACTTGTCCTCAACAACCAAGAAACGAAAGAATATGGTGATAATATATAAAGTTAGCACATTCAATGGCATAATCCATCAATATTCATAACAAATATGCCCATGGAATAACAATTCAAATATTTGCAAGACATTAATTGGACGAGAAAATAATATTTCTATTAAAATGCAATCAGTAGAAGTGAATGAATTACAAACTTCTATGTCGACACGGTTTGGAATCGAGAAACTGAATCCCTTCCAAATGGGCCTCCACCACTTCAATCCTCCACCAAAGGCAAGCTCATATAAGAGAGATAATGAGGTTCTCAATCAAGTAGGGAAGAGCTTGGGGGTTCAACAATGTGTTCAGACTTAAAAGAATAAAGGGATGCAGACTCAATATGAAGTGAATAAATTCTCAATAGTAACTTTGCTCTCGAAGTTGAATTCTTCTCCTCTTTTCCATAGCCTAGATAGGGGCCATTTATATCCTTCAAATGGAACTGAAGGGACAAGTCGGAACGTTTCCAGTATATGGAAGGTCAAGGATCATGGATCTTGTGACGTGACATGGAAACCTAACACCATTTTTTAATTTGGGCACAAAACCCGATGTACACGGGTTGCAATGGTGCAACCTACGTATACGCATGATGTATAACAGTTAGGGCGCGTATATGTGGATAAAATTTAATTTTTAGCTCTAGGAACTACAAAAAGGGACTTCAAGTCTGCATAGGGAAATGGAAAAAGGACTTCTGAGTAAATTTGTATAGGGTGAGGAAAATATTGCTATAACATATGCCCCCTAATGTGTGAGGTCGGAGGAGTATCTATGATGGCCAAAATACATTTGAATACCCATAAGTGGAGTAATGGAGATCCATCTAGATGAACTAGTTGCTCATGAGAATATTACAATCTACACTGACTTTGCGCACATGGCTGCTAATTTGAATTACACTGTCGATCCATGTGAAAATATACCAAACAACTATTCATGGCCATGAATAGGCAATACAAAGGTGGCTACACGCCAAAGGCTATCATAGTCATGAACAAGGCCCAGTAAAACCAATCTCAAAATCAATTTGAAGATGTATGTATATGATGGAGTACAATCTGATCTCCAATGGTCACTGAAGTCACATAGGTATTGGTCCAATGAAATATAGAAACAACTCAGGAAAGTTGTGACTATGAACTGATGTCTTCAAGTCTTCTACACAATCTGCCAAAGGTGAAAGTCTACATTATGTGAATAAAGGATTTGAGGTCGAACACAATGATACTTCCTTTGATTACCGTTCATTAAGGTATACCATTAACAAACACGAGACAACCTACTGATAATGAAAGTAGGTATCAAGGCACCAAGTACATTATTACAAGTTTGAATAAAGGAGTTGAGGTTGAACAATTGAAGAATCCATCGATCAGGAGACACTGATGTATTCCCAACTATCGATGGCGAGAGAACCTTCCACTGATGACTGCAAGCCTCTAAGTACTCATAGGAGTCTAGGTCTCATTTCCATAATAGATGGGCCGAAGTCGATGGAAGAAGACCCGCTGAAAGGAGAGCATTGAGGCATCTCTCATCATTCAGCACGAGGTACAAAGCAGGAACTTGATGATTTAGAGGAAATCAGACAAAGAACATGTTCACAAACCAACGACCCTGTGCATCTTTCGCATGTGCCAAATGCAAGCGGTACACTAAAAAGACCCTTTGAATAACAACCAATAAGGAAAATTGTTGACAAAGGCGAGGAAACCACCAATAAGACTAATGACATCCAAGACACTGCACAAATCCCATTGTGTGAATAGATTTCTTGTTGTTGAACACAAGGGAAATCCCCCAGTCAGCGACCAATGATGAAATGTCGACTGTTGGGTTCAAGGTAACCTACCAATGATGAAAGTAGGACTAGGGTGCATGATAGGACTACAACTTCATGTAACTCTGAGACACACTTAGGGTATGGCTGACATGCAAAGTCAAGAGTTCTGAGGAATGGACAACACAGGTTGATAGACATCCTTTGAACAAGAGCATGAGACATATGGCAGACTTTGGCAGCATAGAATCAATGATGAAACCTTGTGATGCAAGAAGCACCAATCAAACTCTCCATAGGGACTGGAAGAGTAACTAGTTGGGGGAGTAAAATCTAAGTCACGAGCTCAGCTTCCTAAGGTCATGGGTAAGCACCAATAAAACTCTCCATAGGGACTGGAAGAGTAACTAGTTGGGGGAGTAAAATCTAAGTCACGAACTCAGCTTCCTAAGGTCATGCTAAACCCAAAATTTTGATGAAAAGTGGACTCAAAAGTTTTTTCTCCGTTCAAAGGTGACACGAATGTTGCCAATATAAGATAATATTTTTTTCCTGCCCATCTTTTTTTGTTTTTTTAAAGTCAAATGAATGATATGATACAAAGGAGGAAACGAGTGTCACAAGTAAGAAACTAGTTCCAACAATGGAACATACCTATGCTCGATGCAAGGAGGTGCATGTAGGAGATGGAAACTCGGGGGAATGTTTACTCTTGGGTATAGGGTGTCAAGCTGCAAAGGATATAAATAAGGCTCTGCTTGGTTGATGATGCAAATTGTTGAGGTGATAGGCTTATAATGCAGAAGCGAGAACCAGCAATAAGATCAATACTGCAAGCAAGAGAATGAGATGCAATTACAAATTAATGCCAAAAAATGTCTTTTTTTCGTGAATTTAATCTACTTGGTTTGAAAAATTGGTAAACTTACACCAAATAGACGTCCTTTCAAATCCAATTTACGAGTGTGAAAGAGACAAGTTCACTCGACAATCTTTTCTCTTTTTGAGAGAGTTGGAAAAGAGCTTAAACCAAACTCGTTGGGAGTCCCGCTAGATATTGGTCAGCATGCTTATGAGTAAGAAATGAGGTTCAAACGTAAATTCATGTATTAGCTATAAGTGACTCTCAGTCCTACGGACAAAAATCTCTGCATGGGCACCAAATGGCACAGAGGATCTAACTAGGGTACCCATGTTTGGTAAGTCTCTACCATTTAATAAAGACACTTCTAGTTGCAGAAAGAAGGCTTTGTGTCACTACTAAATGGGTTCATACCTAAGGCATATGAGTTGCAATCATAGCATGATGCAAATGTGCATAATGGATTGATGACCTATCCTATATGCTAGTTGACGAAAATACATGTCCAAAGTTAGGAATGGACGACATGGCGCTAAAAAACACAAGAATATCTGGATAAAACCACTAAAACCAACTCCATCCACTATCGCATTAGTCCATTAGGCCAAAATATTAGAAAAAACTATGCAAAGTGGGTAAATTTTTTCTATAAATAGTAAAAAAAAACAAATTACTATACCATTTGTATTTTTTACCCAAATAGTGCATTTTGGACCAAATTGCCCCCGAATTTCAACTGTTGATAGCAGGACTACGAGTGATGGAATCAACAACCGTCTGGATCAGGTAAGTCATCTTGCTCCTCTCTTTATTTCTAGTGGATTAAAATTTGCAATTATATCTCATTTTTTTAGCATTTTAGGGCGCAACTTAGAAACTAGGGAATTCACGGGCTATAGATCATCGGGTCACGTATACGCATACCTATACGCGATTGTTTGCAAAACAACCTACGTATAAGCAGCCCTATATGCGACTGTGTAAATTGTAGCTCACGTACATGTCCATGGATAAGGTTTCTTAAATGTTACTAACTCAAAAAATGGTTTGAATCTTGCAGGATGCTGCTAGAGTGGAGAGAAAGAGAGCATGAAGAGGTGGATGTTGCGATGGAGAGATATCTAGGGGCCCATATGGATTTAAAATGATCTAGGTGGATATTGGTGTCCACCCACCTATTCCACTTGGACCCCCACCATTGCTTCTTTCAGTTTTTCAGTTTCCGCACAGTTTACTATTTTTAGCAGTTTTTCGGGTCCTGAACTTCCGGAGCCATTTTGAGGCCTTAAATGACGTTTTTTGGGAAAACAGGGATAGATCTTTCTAACGAGTTATGGAACACGTCAAACGGAGATCGTATGCCAAAGTTACGTCCCCAGGAAGTTGATGTACCAACTTACCCAAACGGGGCCCATAGTCTTGGTGTTTCATCTCCTGGGGTTAGGTCTTTGGATGTTTAGGGTTTTTCATTGTTTCTCAATAATAATAGGCCTTCGAGCCTCATTGTAATATAGTTAAGAGGCCAGTAGCCACCACATCTCTTCTTAGAGATAAGCTACGAGCGCCCTAGCTAGTTTATTTCCATTATGTCTGTAAGCATATTTCAGTCATTTGTTATTAATGAAATGAAGTCTTATTTCCGCTGCATCTCTGTGTCTATGTGTATTTTTGTATTTCATTGTGTTCCTACATAAATTCGAATCATAAAAATATGTGGGCTATATAATTTTTGGGCTCTCAAAGGTATCAGGGCTCATGTGAGTCTGCTCTAGCTTCTAGTAAACTACTAGGATCTGGATACTGAAACCTTCAACCTTGATGGACAACCATTGAGGATTGAAGTTGAGGACATACACTTCTTGAAAGGATTGTCGTGTCAAGGTGAGGTGGTCAACCTCAAATCCCGAGGATCTAGGAGTGGCATGAACATAGGGGATTACATAGCCACTCATTGCATTGTAGGGACCAAGAAGGTAGGGAGCCAACTCTCTATCAGAGCAATCAACAATCTAAGTCTCAAGATTGTTGTCCTAGTGTTGACACGGATCACAGGGTCAGCCTCTTTGCACCAGGAATCGAGGCCACTTATGTTCTATTCAGTGGAGTGATTGCGACCCACAGTTTACGACTGGTGCACCTCGCTGCTAACCAACATGAAGAGCCAACTGACAGATTGCAAACTAGGTAGAAAGAAGAACTATGGGTTTGTGTCTATCATGTGTAGTTTTTTCTTCGAGCGTGTTCTAGGATTGGGCCCTAGAGTTGAGATTGTTCTGAATGGACCTTGTGATCCAGCCATGGCATGGTGGACCAAGGTGATGAGGTGGCAGGGAGGTGGTAGGGTGCCAACACCCTACAATGACGAGTTTTTCTTCTGGTGGAGTCGGCAGGTGATGGCTCTGGAAGACTACCCTTATGCAGGGATTGACTTCAGAGGAGATCTGGACATGTCGTTGCCACCAAGATCCACCTACGGAGACAGAGGTATGCCAATTTTTTTGAATATTTCATTTTTTTTGTATTTTTGTATAAGAAAACAAAAATATTTCTGGATGATGTCAAAACTAACTATACATGTATGTGATGCAGACGTGGGTCCACGATGGCCGGATGGACTTCCAGGACACCGACGGAGGAACCGAAGGGATGATCTAGAGGGAGGGGATGCTGATAGAGTGCTTCAAAATGTGCAGGGCAACCTGTCTCATTTAACGTAAAGGATTCCCATGGTTCAAATAGAGGATTTGTCGGAGGTGATGCTGCAACAGGTGGTAGGTGTGCCCCGTGCTTGGGTATGACTCTTTCGGCATCTCACAAACGCCATAGTATGCTATCATGACACACTTGTGGTGCCACATCCGTAGATGTTGTGATTATTGTATGATCGGTTGTATATGTATTTTGAGGGTCTGCGACCCAATTTTGTACTATAACACCATATTTTTTAGGGAGATGAAATATATAAAAACATTGATCTTTGGCTTTACTTATATTACTATGTGTACGTCGATGAAAGTGTTTTCTTTTATTTAGTTGTGTGACAAATGCCAATCTAAAACAAAATTAGCATATGCATCGGATACATAATTAGAACTTCTAGGTATGTGATGATAAGTAATAAAATCGAAATGTCGTTCCACCTGTAAGAATCGTTGGAGTAGAGTAGGGTCTTGCACATGGTAACTATCATTCAACTGACATACTACTAACTGGGAGTCCAGGAGAACTTCTAAAGAGTGAATACCATGTGAAATAGCATCACGCAAAAGTTCTATAACGACGCTATATTCAGCCACATTATTCGTGGATAACCCTAGGAAAATGCCACCTGAAGACACTAGTAGACCCTCGGGTGAGTAAACAACCCAAGCAGCGGAAGCGAAGTTCCATGTATGACGCCTAGCCCCGTCTGTGAATCCTAAGTAAACCAAAGACTCTGTTGATGTTTTCCAACCAAGGGAAAACTCGATAAGCAAGATGAAGATAAAAAAGAGGGAAAATATATATACACTAAAATCCATTAGTATACAAAGAGTTACGCCCAAGATTGGGGATTAAGCATAATATATTTTCAAGTAGAGCCCATTCTTGGGCTCAGCCAACATATTCCCTTTGTAATATTCTAATTTGTAGGCTCCTTTTTCTAAGACATGTCGCACGATATAGGAACTGTGCCACATGGGTTTAAATGTGCTTGCCCCCAGTGGTTCTTTGGCTTGGTCATATAGAAGGACCAAGTCACCCTTAGTGTACTATCAAAGACAGACAGACTTATCATATTGGAACTTGACACATTGTTTATTCACTTCGATAGTCGTGGAGGCATCTTGACGCTGCTCGTCTAGACTCTTTAGGTGTACAAGGCGTTGTTCGAGATCGGAAGTGTCAGGTAGGAGTGCAACTGCCAATATAAGGGAAGGGATTTTGCATTCAATAGGTAGGATAGAATCCACACCATGCACTAACTGGAAAGGAGAAAAATTGGTGGAAGTCTTAAGTGAGGTTTGGTATGCCCAAACTGTTGGATAAATCATGATATGCCAGTCAGATTTTCTTTGGCTGGCAGTTTTCTGCAAAAGGGTCTTGAGAGACTTGTTCACGGCCTCTACTTGTCAATTTTCCTGGGGGTAGTAAGGGGAAGAATCACCATGTTTAAACCCCAGTTTCAATGCTAATTCTTTCATCATTTCGTTCTGAAAGTGACTGCCATGATCAGTGACAATCTCACTCGGGATTCTAAACTTGGATATAATTTGATTGAATACGAAGAAGGAGGTACTCTTACCATCGTATTTAATTGTAGGCATGGTCTCATCCCACTTAGTAAAGTAGTCTACAACCACGATAATGTGTTAATACCCCCCAGCTGAATTTGGGTTGCAATCCACAAAATCCACCCCCCACTTGGTGAAGGGACCAACGGTAACGATTGGATGGAGAGGGGTTGGATGCGAGCGCATGTTTCAAGTGAACACCTAGCAGGGGTGACACTTCTTAACCACTTCAACATAGTCTTTAAAAATAGACGGCCAAAAATAAACAGCTCGCAAAATTTTCTGGGTTGTCGCAAGTCCGGATAGATGACCAACACAAGCCCCATTGTGGCAGTCTTTTAGAAAAGACTCGGCTTCTTCATGATTCAAGCAATGACATAAGATATTTTCTACTCCTCAGTGATACATAGTGTCACCGACGATAAGGTAGTTCTTAGTTTGGTATCGTATACGTCGTCGGTCATCCCTCGAGAGAAGCTGAGGGAACTTCAAAGTTTGAAGATAGACAACAATATCTCCATACCAGGGGTCTGACGACGAGACAAGGAAAATGTGTTCATCCACAAATGAATCAACATGAATAACATCCTCATCTAACCGAGGGAACTCAGATATTAAATCTGCAAAAACTAGCGATTCCTTGGACTTCGCAGAAGCGAAATCAAGATCAAATTCTTGTAAAATGACAATCCATTTATTGTATTTTCCCCCCATGAAACACCTAGTAAGGATGTATTGAAACGGATTGACATCGGCAACCACAGTATTTTTGCAAAGCAATATATAGTGTCGTAATCATTGAACTGCATGAACAGCAGCCAAAGCTAGCTTTTTGACATGAGAATATTTGAGTTTAGGGCCAAATAAGTTTCGACTAAGATAGTAAATGACGTGCTCACAGAGCTCATCATCCTCCTGAACCAACACAATACCAAACGCCTCTTTGTATGCAGTGATATAAAGCAAGTAATCTCTACCGTAGTCTTGAGACTTCATTAGAGGCATTGATACCAAGGCTTTCTTCAAATCATAGAAGGATTCTTAGGCTCACTCATCCCAGATAAAAGGAGTGGCCTTCTTTAAGAGACGCATGAAACCCTAAGTAATATTGGCATAGTTCACTATAAATCGTCGTAAAAAGTTAGCTTTCCCCTATAAACCTTGAAGTTGACGAATAGTACGTGGGAGAGGCAATCGAAGTATTGCCTCAATCTTTAATAGATCTACCATGATCCCAGTCTCAGAGACTAAAAATCCTAGAAGTCGACCTGACCTAACACAAAAGATGCATTTATGAGGGCTCAAATGGATGCGGTAATGGCAGCATATTTTAAAAACTAGCCGAAGGTGTGTAGGGTGATCCACTCTCTTACGGGAGTGAGCAGCAAAATCGTTGAGATAAGCTTCGACTATATGCTTCATATCGTGAAATGTGAAGGTCATAGCTCGTTGGAAGGTTTCTCCAACGTTCTTAAGGCCGAAAGGCATCTTTCTGTATGCAAATTTACCCCAAGGACAAATAAATGTCGTCTTATGTTGGTCCTCGGCCTTAATCTGAATTTGGTTATACCCTAAAAATCTATCCATAAAAGAAAAAACTTCGCTTCTTGCACATTCATCGAGAATATGATCAATGAAGTGTGTCGGAAAATTGTCTTTGGGACATGCCTTATTCAGGTCATGAAAATCCATTCATACACGAATGGTTCCTTGCTTTTTATTCACAAGAACGGGATTGGACACCCATTCAGTCAAGGGAACTGAGTAGATAAAGTCGGTGTTAAGCAATTTTTCTACCTCTGCCTTAATAGCAGGGGTCTTCCTAGGATTGACAACTCTAAGTCGTTGTCAAATAGATTTATCATCCGAGTAGGTTTTAATCTCATGTTCAACAATTCGAGGGTCGATTCTTAGCATCTCTTCATATGACCAAGCAAATAAATTGAGGAATTCTTTGAAGAGCTCGGTGTAGATAAGAATTTCTTCCAGTGAACAATCTACACTAATGTATGCATTTTCAATCTTGCTGGCATATGAGAGATATCGATCGTGATGGTAGGAGATATACTTGCCATGTTTCCTTCTGCATAAATGTCGTGCATATCAAGTGGAACTACGACGTGACCGACTATCTCGCTCAAGGTGGATCTAAAATCATCTTATTCGATTCTAGCAAGCTCTGGGAGAAAATAAGAGTGATGGTGCATATCATCCCATGGCCTATCACAACCATTCATGGCCTCTATGATTGCTTCATCTGAGGGTAAAGTATCATCGAGGTAGTCATGTGAACAAGAAGATGAGGTGGCCCACACGGGATCGAGAACAGGATCCTACTCATCTGTTTATGAGGTAATAGGATCTGGATCGATGGAAGAGTCAAGAAAAACCTGATACGCTATCTTTGATGTTGATAGTAGCATAGCCATTCCAGCATGTAACTGACCTTCAGAAGACGTAGTAGAGGAAGGTAGGGTCCAAGGATCATTAAAATATAAAGTGCGGAAAGGAACGGACCACATTGATGAAGTAGACCTACTGGACATGGCATAAATATGATGAATCGGTGCCATGAAGTCGAAGGTACCCATAAGGGATTAATACATTCTGACACCGATATTCTCAGTTGTCGGCTGATAATTGCCAATCATGGGGATCGATGATCCAACCGATGCATTGGGGCTAGCATATGCAAAGGAAAATTGGTCAATTGTCACGATCTTTCCATCGTGAGGAAAGCAAAGAGTATAGAAGACAGATGATACGATTGTAGTCATAGCATAAGTCCAATTGTGTCTTAGCAACAAGTTATAGTCGAGGGGCACATCAACCACCTTGACATCCACCTCCACCATCTTCCCACCTAACTGGATCGGGAAGGAAGGAAGAATATCATGAGGGAGGAAAGAACGACCATCAAAAGCATTCAACATGGTCGGATATTGAGAAAGGGTCAGTGAGCCGAGGGATTTCCAACAAACTAGGGACATCATGCATGTTGCAACACCTTCATCAACAACAGTACATTTGATGGTATACTTTGAGTAACCCACGTGGATTTGGAATGCCACATGGTAAGGCAAGTGAGGCTTCACATCCATGACGTCAAACTTGATAACTTTAGAGCCACTGGGATCTAGAGCTCCTAACGCAGATAACAAGGCATTCCTCTGTGAAGGACACGTCTGGAATACCTTGAGAGTCAACATCGCACAAGCGATTTGACCCAAATCCTCAACAATAAAGTAATTATGGGCGACTCTAGCATTAGGATTGTGGGTAGAGTGCTTGAGTACTCCTTTTGGAATATGATGCGGGGATCTAGTTTTTCAATCTGTAAAGGCGTCTTTGGAGGAGGGGGAGACTCTAGATCGGGTACATCCTATGAAGAATTGTAATCACGAGACCGAGTGGCTACATTAACCTCAGACTTAACCATATTTGTGCATAGATGATCACCATCTTGCGTCGGTGGGTTTTGACTCCCACTTGCCGCATTTAGAGCATTCAAGGAGCTCGAGGCCATGTGTTGATTATGTGAAAAAGGATTAGTCAGCACAACGAGCGGTAGAGATAAAATCCTCACAGCTTCCACAAGTTTTGGGCACAAGTGGGTAAGGTGATCGTCTGTACAAATCTTGCAAGGAAACTTCACCTTTCGCCTTTCTTTCTTGCCCTCACCAACATTATTATTCGACTTCCCATTATTACCATTGTCCTTGGGTTTATTATTTTCTTCCCACCCCTATGATTGTTGCCATGTCCTTTCTTTTTATTCCCTCCTGGTTGTTGGTTACCATTCGGGTTGGTCGATGATTGCACAGAATGTACATCTTTCGACTGAGTAGGAGTGGAGGACATAGACGAAGTTGGCCCTCCTACAGACTAGTTTAGAGACAACTCTTTCCACTGGCTTGTCACCAAGTCTGCATATTTCACATCGGCAGAGCCTACAATGCCATCGGCATGAGGCCCGGGCTTTTGTCTAGGGTCATAGTTTGACATCAGTGTGTCTGGAAGAATCTTGTATAACATCCCAGACTGATCATATATAAGATCTAATTGTTGGGCTTTAAAAATCACTTCTTCCTCAGATGTAACCCCGGATGTAGAAACATCCTTCGAAATATAAGGTTGTAGAGACTTAAGGAACCACTCTAGCAGGAATTCTGGAGGTATGTAAGCCTTGATCAACCTCTTCTATCTACGCCACTCTTGGATGTGATCTGAGATATGGGTGGCTTTGTCCTGACAGAAGGTCGACAGAATTTCTTTTTAGCATCATAATGAACCAACAATTGGAAGTGATTGAGGAAGATTAAAACCATCTAATTAAAAGTTTTGTTCCCCCCCCGGTAGCTCTATATACCATTTTGCAAAGACCCCCATGAGGGTGCATTGAAACAATCTTAAATGAATAAAATCATCGTTAAGGGAGTTCGAAGAGCACCGAAGGTGAAAAGTAGTGATGTGATCACCAGGATCTTCACCAGTCTTTCCTTCAAATTTTGGAATATCTAAAGGAATCTTGGTGGGGATGGGGGGCCATGTCAGATCATGACACATAGGGTCATTCATTAATCTAGAAAAGTCTAGCAGATTGAGCATGGACAG
Organism: Picea glauca; assembly: GCA_000966675.3. Taxonomy (NCBI): domain Eukaryota; kingdom Viridiplantae; phylum Streptophyta; class Pinopsida; order Pinales; family Pinaceae; genus Picea; species Picea glauca. The sequence continues at coordinate 325,016 of JZKD02S2133639.1, forward strand.
AAAAGGGAGACGAGGTTGCAGCAACTGGCCCCAAGCTCCCGGGAAAGATTGTTGTTGGGGAATCGCAACCCATCCAGGGTTCTGGTATGCACCATGGCCCTGTCCGGGATTGTAAGACCCTACTCCAAACTTATTCATGAAGGGTTGGTTGAGCACCATTCTAGTAGGAATGTTATGATGAGGGTTGTAAAAATTGCCCCCAACTGGAGCAGCTCTAGGTTGGGTGTTTCCCAAGGTATGAAACTAACCTCCTCCAGTTGTGAATCCGGAGGATAAAGGTGGATTCGTCATGCCAAACGTGTTGGTCGGAATCAATACAGAGGAGGTAGGTGTGAAGGATGGATTGTAAGAAACAACTTGTCCACCAAGTTGACCACTCCATCAAGGAGCATTAGGACCAGGATTAGACCCAGGGTATAAAGGAGGAAGGCCTCCAATTGTAGGACTCGTTTGTGGGATATGAGAACCACCAAATGAAAATGGAGTATGTGAATGAGCCATGCCCCCAAGTCCAATACTAGTATTTGGATTAGATGCTGGGATAGAGGATGAAAATTGTGATGTGAAATTCGACATACCATAAGAAAAAGGACTAGAGGTCGTAGGGATGGACTGAATATTGTAGCCCGACGAGTGACAAAGGGACCCAAAAGGGTTTGTGGCTATAAGTTGAGCATTCACTATAGGATGGACAGGAGTGATGATAGGAACCTCCTGCACTACAACCATTGTGGTTGAAGGTGTCGAAGGAGTGTCGTTAACTATAGTGGGTATGGGAGTTGAAGGAATCTCAGTATCTTTCTAACTCGATTCAATACTCATCTTTGTATGATCACAAGTCCAGTAAGTGGAGGTGTGTGTACCACGTTTGATAACTTTAATCATTTTATAAGGCAAAGACTCAAGATGCGGTGGTAATCGTAACAAGCAGTGAGACCTGTGGGGAAGTTGTTCTGGCTCCATGATGACTCAAGACTTGAGATATGAAAACAAATCCTAAGGCCAACTAGTAATCAAAGAGCAAACCAAAATAAAAAAACGACCAATATGCACACAAACAAGATAAAGTGGTTTAAAGGGGCCTCCCTCCCTAAAGTAGGTATGCCTCGCCCAAGAGGGGCCTGAGACTCCCTGCAAAAGATCAAAGGTATCAGAATTAGTTATAAGGGCCATCATGGGCTTAACAACTAGTAGGTCATATCCCCCCGGAGAGGTAATTCTCCATAAAGGTTGTGTGTTGTCCGACCCTTATCTGACCCAGGGTACCTGCAGAATAACCCCTGCAAGTAACCTATGCAGTACCTATGTCAAGCAATTAAGCAATCACGATATAACCGATGCATAGGCGAATAGTCGTAAGTCAGTTCCACCGTATGGACAGGGTAACATATCCTAAAACCTTGAAAGCACCGCCTCTCATAGAGGTAAAGGTACTAGCAAGATCCCCATATACGAATAGATCCCCAGAAATGTATCTGACACAAGAAGGTATTGGGGGGATATCCCCTCAACCAATCTCACACAACCTTGTGCTTAACTACGGTGTAAGCGGATCCTCCCAATGTCACTAATTATACAATGGATTTCACCACTCCCTTAGTCAAACACATATGTTGATTTAATAGCCTTGGAGAATTTTTCTCACAAAATCCTATTCCAAAGCTCTAAATCCTAAGCTAGTTTGTGCACCCTAGAAAATAAAATCATTTCTAATCAATTTTTATATTATCAACGTTGTTTTTAGTGGCCTTGCTTACTCAAAAAGGTGTGGTAGTGAAACTGATGATGTTATGACTCAACAAGTAAAATAAATGAATATGAATAAAATGTAAAGTCCTAAGTTCAATTCCCAATAAATGATAAGCTTTTCAAAATGCAATTTTCAATTTAATTCTCCAATTCAAAATAAAATGCAATCTTTCCATACATGTACTAAGATCAACGATAAGAACCCAAAAGATCAAATGCCAACAATGCAAAATGCTTAATATTTTTGTATTTTCAATATAAAAGAATGAAAATGCAAGGACAGAACAATGACTTGATATAAAGATTCTACTGAATGAAATCATAGACAAACCAAGTAGGATATCAAGAAGCAAACACCCAGCCAAATATGCAAGGACAATCAATGAAAAGAATGATGAGAAAGGCACCGCCCGAAAATTCAACCAAAGAAAGGTTTCCTATCACTATGCAGGCACTTAACAATCATAACAAAAACCCAAGAAGACTCAGCAACCATCAAAACTTACCCAACAAACATCAAACTCAGCAACCAAGCACACAAGAATGATGTATGCGACTGTTCAAGAGAAAAACATGTATATACTCCTCTTGCAGAAGGACACCATGCGTATGTACGCGTCTGTCAGGTAAAAACTCATGTATATGTATTAAAACACTGCCAGGTCAAGGATAAGGCTAAGAAACTCAGACTCAAAATGAATAGGGGTTGTCAAGCAATCAGACGACAAGAAACTCAATATAAACGAGAGCAATCAAAGGAGAAAAACACTCCAAACTCCGAAAAGAATATTATATCCCCAGTATGGTCGCCAATTATGTTACGAGGAAAATCTCTCTATGGCATGGGGTAAACCACAACAGACAGAAATGACTGCAGAAATCAACTCTAGTCTCAAGTGTGTTACATAAACAAATATGCTAAGAAGGCAAGATAAAGAGCCTACCTCATCCAGACATTCGATGAAGTCCATCATTGAGCACTTGACTCAAAGCAATATACCTACAACTTGTCCTCAAAAACCAAGAAACACAAGAATATGGTGATAATATATAAAGTTAGCACATTCAATAGCATAATCCATCATTATTCATAACAAATATGCCCATGGAATAACAATTCAAATATTTGCAAGACATTAATTGGACGAGAAAAGAGTATTTCTATTAAAATGTAATCAGCAGAAACTAAGTACCTTCTAGTTGGGCCTCCACCAAAGGCAAGCTCATATAAGAGAGAAAATGAGGTTCTCAATCAACTAGGGAAGAGCTCGGGGGCTGAAAAATGTGTTCATACTTAAAAGGATAAAGGGATGCATACTCAATATGAAGTGAATAATTTATCCAGAGTAACTTTGCTCCCAAAGTTGAATTGTTCTCCTCTTTTCCAAAGCTTGGATAGGGTCCATATATAGCCTTCAAATGGAACTGAAGGGTCGAGTCTGAATGTTTCCACTATATGGAAGGTCAAGGATCATGGATCTCCTGATGTGACATGGAAACCCGACACCATTTTTTAAGTTGGGCACAAACTCGATGTACGTGGGTTGTAATGGTGCAACTTTCATATACGCATGTTGTATAACTGTTAGGGCGCGTATATGTGGAAAAATATTATTTTTAGCTCTGGGAACTACAAAAAGGGACTTCAGGTCTGCATAGGGAAATAAAAAATGGATTCTAAGTAAATTTTCATAGGGTGAGGAAAATATTGCTATAACACCGATAAAGGCACTTGGTTAGCACTGATAGTCTATCAATGGTCGGAAAAATCTTCAAAGAATTAGGAAGAGACTGAAAGTTCTCATTGATCACCAGTGGAGTTTGTCCATCAGCATTAGCCAAAACCTCTTGCAAAGAATAAGAGAAGTTGGTAATGTTCATCGATGTCGATAAAACTGTGAGTAGAGAAATAATTATTGACCGTCCGATGCAAACTTTTGATGAATCTCGACCATTAGTGATTAAGAAAGGAATATGTCAATTTCAATAAATCGGTGAGCCACATCACCGTCTGAATCATGAGTTTCATACTGTCACTTCACCTGCCACATAGGTGTTCGTACCTACCATATTATATGCCACGTCAATGCCCATGTTACTCGCTTACCATGTCACTTGACACGTCAGGTCATGCATCACCAAATGTGTAATCATTGTTCAAGTCTCTCTTGCAGTCATAAGTGATCGGGGGGTTTTAGTTGCATGTTCTAGTGAATGGGCATTTTATTTTTCCGATGCGATGAACTAATTGGGCATCAACATGTTTGATAAAAGAATTTAAGCAACCCAGGTAAATTCTTTTTATTGATCACTAATAGTCTATTGGCATAGGTAAACTCGTCATTCAAACAATGTATGGGATCATACAGACCTTCACCAATCACCAATATAATACGAGCTCACAATGGATCACAACCATCCATTGTTACAATGAATCTCCACCATTGAAAATTTTAACATAATCAGTGGCCACTCATGGGTTATATACTACCATGTCACTTCCATATATGACCATGTCATCACTCCACGTATCTAATTGTACCTCACCAAGTCATCGTATGTACTTAATTTTGACACCTCAACTGGCATGTATACGACTACGCCTTAATATGGACCTTAACACCGGGCTCTGATGATAAAGCGAGCATTTTTGGAGTTTTTCATTGGGATCGGTAGTAAACATGAGTAGAAAATTTTATAGAAAATAGTGATTGTCTCAATTCATTGATCCCTGATGGTCTAGAACACTGCATGCATAATTCAGAAACTTGGAAGGAGCCAAGGAGAATTGATCAAATGTGTGTGTATGCTTTCTCATGAGTGGATTTATTTGCAATATGATTAAATTCTATAGGTGTCCAGTAAGACTTTACATACATTTTAATTATCTCAATTGATTAAAGAATTTTATGGATGATTTTGGTAAAACGTAATTTCTTTGATAATTAGTTTATTTTATGTGAACTTGATAAGTATGGAATTATTTCTTACTTTTTTGTCTTCATATATGTGTCTTTATGCATGTTAATCGGTTATTGTTTTTCCTAAGTAATATTTGCTAAAAAAATAAACTCCCCTTGGTATTATTGTTTGAGGAACTTAGACTCAAATATTATTTACTTCTTGTTGCTAAGGGTTATCCTGAACATATATTTCTTAAAAAAAAATTCATTTGGTTTTCTTCCTGCACTAGACAAAAATAAAACACAAGAAACTGAAAAAATAAGGGATGGAAAGAACCAATTTAAACAATCATTAAAGCTCATCAAACGATTGTTGAGCCATTAATCCAGAGGATTATTCCACGCCAAACATGGAGGAGTCTAATAGGGCCTCGTCCTTGGGTTTAATCTCTCATGTTGAGTTAAAGGGAATCCATCCCCCTCAAAGCATTGATGTGTAATGGTTGTTGTCATCTTATCCTTTCCTTTCCACTTCTTCTTTCCCTTCTTGAAAGCATCTTGGTGGTCTGTCTACTGGGAACCACTTGGTTGTCCTTTATTCTTACCCCTATTCTCTAGATATTATGCTTGCACATAAGCCTTATCAATTGTCCTAGTTTTAAATAACATCACTTGCCTCTATAAATGGTTGTGTAGACCACCCAAATACTTGAGGAGTACATCCAAGTCCTTGGTATTTATACCTAACATAATGACCATTTTTTTGAACTCAATGATGTACTCTTTCACACTATACCCTTTCTTCTACTAGAAGTAATGCCAACAAATCCATTATTCCTCTTCATACTCGATAGGGTAGAATTGAGACTCAATTAGGGTTTTAAATACCTTCCATTAAGTTACTAGGGGATCAACCTCCAACCTAAGCATCTCCATGTGACTTTCCCTCCAAGTTTAGGCATGGCCCCCTAACTTCAGTCATTCAAATGGACTATTTTTCTCTTATGCTATGTTATGAACACTGAATAAAATTCTAACTATTGCAACCATTGATTCAACTTAACAACTTCAGTATCACCTTGGTAGGGTTTGATGTCCACTTTCACTTTCACTTTAAAAAAATATTGGGAAGAAGTGATGGCACTAGATATTGGTCTCTCTTTCTCTAGCCCTTTTTTCGACTCCTTTTCTAGGTCTTCTTTATAAACATATTTCTTGTATGATCCAACTGCTAAGTTAGAGCCACCAAACTCCTTGAAAGGCCTAAACTTCTTCTCCAGATCTGCCATGAGAATGGCCATATTGCGAGAGATTTCAATGAATCATTCTTTGAGCTTTGAACATCTCTCTTCTGACTCATCTCATGGATTGATACTATATGCATCCACCATGGTTAGGGTTTTTATACTTTACGTCAATTCCTAGATCTTGCAACTTTCCACAAAAACCTCAAAGAAATATTCTCTAATACCAATATGATGTTTAAACTACCATGGATATTGCACTTGAACAATTCATCACAATAGATCTTATAATATTCTACAACCTTTTACTATGCAATGTTTTATTTTAGATTGTAGATTTTTAATATTACTACTTTAATGCAAAAATTATCAAAATAAGATAAAACTAAAATGAAAGATACAAGAAAGAACACATCATCCTTACAATGAACACAAGATGTACCGTAGGAAAACCTTATACAAGAAAAACCCAACTAGAAGGTGAGGCATGTGTTCTACTCTTTTCTTCTTAGTTATGAAATGCAAATACAAAGAAAGGAGCACTAACTATGGAGACACCATGGACACTATAACCAATATGGTTGCTATATGATCTTCTGCTTTCTTTGTTTTTCTTTAATATCTCACTCTCAATGATTGTCTCTCCTATGGAACAATACTCAATACAATAAGAATGAAACCCCTTCCTTTCCTAGTAACCTAGTATTTAACATAGCTTAATAATTGTATAGGTTTAGGGTTAGGGTTTTTACATGTCTCAACCCCCAATTAATGTTAAGGTTTTGGACCCTCTAGAATCTTCTTGAAAGTCCACAAATGACTAGCACCACATGTGTGAGTATAATGGAAGTCAATGTGGCATCCACTCAATACCATGGTGGTAAATAGGATAGGTCAACTTGCAGGAGGCATAACTTCTACATACAAACTTCAATTGAGGTGATTTTCATGCTATTGGAAAGCTCTCTAAGTGTAGAAAAACTTTGAGAGACTACATTTTTACCCCAAAAACTACCATTTAAGGCCTCAAATAGACTCTGGAAGGTTTATAGACCCCAAATCTCCAAAGCGATACCTAGCCCTAAAATGGGACCTACAAGCCATTAGCTCCAATATTTTACACCCATAATGTACCAAAATATATGAAAATTTATATAATGATCCATTCAATATCAATGTGGAATTATAAGATATCCTCTATGTCAATCAGGATTTCTATCGAGTCTTGAAATCCTACTAAAAATAGTAAGATATAGTAACTTTGGTATATGAATATTAAAAGAACTAAACTAAGTTAGACTTGATTCATTTGAATTTATTAGTTATATGATGTTTTTATAGGTAAATAATTTATATCAATGGTTGTGAATTGCAAGGTGATACAATTTATACAAGTTTTCTCTCCTAGGAGAGGCAAAAAATAACAAGGTCTAGTAAAGGTCTATATTTTAAAGATGGGCTTACAACATTAATGTTGACCTAGGATTATGCATATGATATGTAAACTACTGTGGATATTCCACTGGACATTTCATCACAACAGATCTAATAAAAAAATTGAAATCTTTAATGTGAATGTTAATTTCCTTTAGATCTCAGAATTTCTAATTATTGGTTTTCTACTTAAATGTATGAAATAGATGAAATGCAAAAAAATAGAGAAAAAAAATAAATACTCACACACCATCCACAAATAAACACAAGATACGACCTAAGAAACCCATATGGGAGAAAACCCAACTAGAAGGTGAGGCCGCTCTGCTCTCTTTTCTTCAAATGCAAGTAGAAAAAAAGAGGTGCTCTCTATGGAGTTGCCTTTGACATTGTGGCTTGTATGGATGATACATAATATATCATCCTCTATTGTGTTCTCAAAATACCACTCCTAGTTTCTTTTCTCACCTATGGAACAAATACAATTCTAAAGAATGGAACCCTCGCTCCTCCTAGCGACCTGATATTTAACATAGCCCGATAGTCATCTAGGGTTAGGGTATTGACTTCCTCAACCATCAATTATTGATCAAGTTTGGACTGTTAAGAATTTTCTAGAAAACATAATGCATGGCTATCCCCACATGTTTAAGTAATGGAGAATGGTGTGGCATCCACTCGCACCATGGTGATCAATATGGTAAGTCAACTTGCAGGAGGCATAACTTTCACATATGAACTCCAATTGAAATGATTCTTGCACCGTTGGAAAGGTATCAGTGTGTAGAATATAGTTGCTTGCCCCATGGTAAGGTTTGGACCATAACAAAGTGTCTTCGGATGCCTCAAATGGATCTGGAAGATTTCTGATAGATTTTTTGGACTCAAATTTCCAAATTGGGACTGGCTGCCAAAATGGCTCTACAAGTTGATTCCTCCAATTTTTTCACCAATAAAGCATCAAGATAGATGAAAAATAATATAATGATCCAATTTAGATCATATCTCCCCATTTAGGGAGGATTTTGGTCCCCAAAAGATCTACTAAATGAGGTGATAAATTTTTCCCTCTACCTTCTCTCTTGAATACCATTTTTCTTTGCCTGGAAGTTGCCCTTTCAATCCAATCTGCCAAAGGTCATATTGCCCCTATCTTGTAGTTATGGACCTCTTCTGCAAAATTGTGTCCTCTTCCAACTCTACTTGAACATCTGGTGCTAATTCCTCTATGGAAAGTAGGACTTTCTTGTCATCCTGATCCAACATGGAAGGCTCATAGAGTTTGTGATCCTCCACATTCACTATTGAGTAAATGCACATATATGGGGGTAGACTAAGTCTGTAGGCATTATTTACCACATTCTCCAATATCTTGAAAGGTCCATACTGCAAAGCCTTGATCTTCTTACCAAGACCCTGTAGTCTTCTCTTGCTCAATTGTAACCAAACTATGTCTCCCACTTTGAATGACTTCTCAGTCCTGTGTTGATCATGTCTGGCCTTGTATTTTTCTTGTGAGTTCTTCAATGTCTCATGTACTTACAAATGAATTTAACTAATCTTCTCAACATTTTTTTCTTCTCTCAATGCATCTCATGTGAGGTCCTATGATCCGTATTTTATGAGTAAAACGAAATGAATACATATTATTAAAATATGCTTAACATAGAATAACAGAGATACAGTAAAATTGGTTTTCTATTCAATAAGGAAATAAGCTGAAACTATAAAATGCAGCAGAAAACAAGCTTGTTGGAATGGTGGTGGCTTATCTCTAAGAAGAGATGTGATGGTTTCTCTCATTTGCAAGAAGATGATTACAATGAGGCTCTGAAGGCCTTTTTTACAATAAATAGGAATGTCAAAACCCTAGACATCAAAAAACCTAACCCTAGGAGATGAAGCGCCAAAATTCACATGGGCCCCATTTGGGTAAGTTAGTACATCAACTTCCCATGGTCGTAACTTTTGCATACGATCTTCATTTTAGGCGTGCAATAGCCCATTGGAAAGGTATCATTGAGGAGATTCATTTTGGGGGCTCAATTAGAACTTCTACTATCATTTATAGGCTCAATCTCAAAAAACCTTCATTTAGGCCCTCAAAATGGCCCCAGAAGTTAAAAACTGCTAAAAATAGTAAATTGCCAAAATTACCAGAAAATTGTTTTGAGCGAGTTGGAAAAGGTGGGTGGCCACCGATATCCACTTGGATCAATCCTCCCTCATTAGGAATCAGTGGTCTCCATTGCGTTGAGTTCCCCCATTAGATGAGGAAATTTCTGTTGAATTTGGCCCCGGGTGAGCCACTTGCCTTGGTGCAAGAGTTGTCGTGCTTTGACGACTCGATAAAGTTGGATCCTTTGTTGTCGAGTGCCCTTGATATATTTTTCCACAATCTGATCAATGGATGCTTGTTGCATGCAGTCAGGGTTGAGCTCTGTTGGTGTCAACTGCTCTGCTATCTCTAAGGTGTCCAATAATGGTGGGAAATATGGCTGAAGGAGAGCCACGTTGAAGACTGGGTGCATGCCAAGGAAAGGGGGAATGTTGAACTCAAAATAATTGTCACCCACAACCTTGGTGATGGTGTACGACCCATAATAGAGTGGGAAAATCTTCTGATGGGGCCCTGTAAGGCGTTCTTTCTGCAAGTGCAACCAAACTTTGTCTCCCACCTAAAACTTATGTGGCACCTAATGCTGATCATGGCATTGCTTGTACTTGGCATTAGAATTTTGTATAATATCCTGAACCTATTGGCGGATGTGCTGGATCTACTCAATGAACCGGGTGGCTTTGTCAGCTTCTGGTGGAGCAGGGTACGAGTCAGCCGAGGTGGTCACCAAGGGTAATGCAACATCCATGCGGCCCAATGGTTGGAATCCCAACCCCACCTAAAAGGGGATATGGCCAGTTGAGCTATGCAGAGCTCGGTTGTAGCTATGTTGGACATAGGGAAGACTTTCATCCCATGTGCAGGGTTGTTTTAATTGTACATGCGTAGGATATGCACGATCATCTGATTAATGACCTCAGTTTCGCCATCTGTCTGGGGGTGGAAGGCAGTGGATTTGGTGAGCTTGGTATCCAGCAGTGACCAGAGGATTGACCAGAATGTGTTGAGGAACCGACTGTCACAGTATGAGATAATGGTTTGTGGGATCCCAAAATGTACCCATACTCATTCAAAGAAGATCTTGGCAGTGGATTATGTTGTGATGTTCTTCTTGCAGGTGCCTATAATCGCCATCTTGGAAAAGCGATCAACAACCAAAAAAACATAGTCATTTACCCTCTTGGTGGACAGGAGGCCCGACATGTAGTCCATTGAGATGGATTCCCATGGCCTATCAGGAGTAGGCACAGAGGTGTACATGCCCTGTTTCTTAGTGGTCGGTTTGGCAATAGCGCATGCGGTGCAGGACCTGATATGCTTTCTGACATCCTGTGGAAGTTTCGGCCAATAGAAATGTTTCTGCAACACTGCCACTGTCTTTCTGACACCAAAGTGTCATGCCTTCCGACTGTAGTGAGCTTCCTAAATCAGCTTCGCGCACTCGCTTGATGGAATGCAGAGATGGCCCAAACGACACAACAACCCATATTGAAGATGGAAATTAGCGACCATTGAATTGGCGCCCAACATTTGGTAGGTGGTGGAGAAGTTAGGGTCTGTCTCATAGAGGTGGGGCCATCTAGAGGTCTCGTGGCCGCAAGACTCTAGCACCGTGGTGAGTGCCACAACTAGAGGTCGGTTGGGGCAATCAACAACTCAGTTGGTACTTCCTGTTTTATACTTGATGTTGAGGTGGAACTATTGTAAGTATGTGGACCACTTCTGATGGCGGTCATTCTACAATTTTCTTTGGGTTTGTATGAACTATAGTGGCTTGTGATCAGTGTGGATGATTGTCTCATTCCCAAGAATTTAAGGTCTCCACTGGTGGCAGGCTTGCACAATGGAGTACATTTCTTTGTCGTAATTAGGGTACTTACGAACAACATCTGATAGTGTCTCACTATGATATGCCACGGGGTGGTTGTGTTGAGTGAGAACGACGCCCACAACATAGTTTGAAGCATCTATCTCGATCTCAAAAGGATGTTGCAGGTCCGGTAATAAAAGTACTGGGGATGAGCACAGATGCTTCTTCAAGTCATCGAAGGCTTGTTTTTGAGATAGGCCCCACACAATTTTTTCCTTATCGCCACCTTTGGTTACTTGGCTGAGGGCCCATGCGATATGAGAGAATCCCAACATGAACCTGCCATAGAAATTGGCAAGGCCCAAGAAGCTTCAAAGTTTGGTGAGTGTGGTTGGGGCTGGCCAGTCATGGATGACCTAGATCTTGGCTGGATCCACATGAACACCATGTCAATGAACGATGTAGCCTATGTAATGGACCCTGTCCATGCCGAAGGAGCATTTTTCCAAGTTTCCATATAGTTTGTGTTGTTGCAGGGTGTGCAGAACCTACTGAATATGCCACAAGTGTTCCATCCAAGTCTTGTTGTAGATGAGGATGTCATTCGGATACACCGCTACAAAAGTATTGGTGAAAGGTCGTAGGATATCGTCCATCATCCTCATAGAATTTGTTGGAGCATTTGTCAAACCAAAGGGCATGACCAACCATTCAAAAATACCTTCTTTTGACTTGAAGGCGGTCTTCCATACATCTGTCTGTTCTATTGGGACCTGGTGGTAGCCATAATTCAAATCAATCTTACTGAAGTATTTGGCCCTGTTATCGGACTAATCGGTAGGTGTGGACACTAACAGATCTCCCTAGATCCACCTGGATCTAGAACAAAATAGGACAGGACATGACTCTTTCCCTAAGTTTTGACCATTGAATTAGCTAGTAGGGAGGAACAAGTAACATACCTTTGTATCGCTTCCTAGGGTCGTTGTTGCTCTTGCTTCACTCCGATGCTCTCGTGAGGTCAAGACCAAGACAACACAAACCAACCAAAGTGAAAATAGCAAAATATATTCAACTGTCAACTTATGTGTATGATCAAGGAATTACACAATAAAGTAAGAATGACTTTATGGGAAAAGGACATGTCGTTGTATCATATTAATCAAAAGTAGAAGATACAACCCGATCATCTTGATGTCACAAGCTTCCTTTCGGTGGCTCTTGGCTCCAACACACACACACTTGCTCGATCCTTGTATGAAGAAGATCAAATCCCTCTTGATAGACTTGCTAGAATCTCCAAGCTCCTGTTCAAGCTAGGTCCTTCACACAATTCTTTCACCAATTCTCTAATGAATCCTGCTTCACCTTTTCCATGAGAATTCCATCAATATATAAGAGAGAATGAGATGGTTACTTGGATAAGAATGATCCCACAATATCAGGGAAACCAGTAAAAGGATAACCATTCGAATGCCAACCCATTCTTTTAGAAGATTCCCTTATAGAACCATCGAGACTTCATCTTTTTCCAAGATTTAGAACAAGTTCGCACCCTATCTATGTAGCATCGTGTGAGAAGTTTGCACCCTAGCTGAAGGCAACCTGCGAGAATGGGTCATTCTCGCACCCTAGGATATTAACAACCTGCGAACTCTCTTCAAAAGTAAGTTTTCTGGGAAGAGATGAATGTCACTTTTCTCAAGAGAAAGTTCTTATGAGGAGCCTGAGTACACCATCATCAATACACCATCAAGATTGACCAAAATCATGGGTAACAGGCCCCCGTGAGATGATCAAGGAGGTCGTCGATTTGGGGAATCAGGTATCGATTTCAGACTGTGATTTTATTCAGGGTTCGGTAATCAATGCAGAGTCACCAAGTCCCGTATTTCTTCTGTATTAGCATGATTGGGCTCCCACAAGGTGATGAGTTAGGGCGTATGTGCCCCATGTGGAGTAGTTCTTAGATCTGCCTCTTGATCTCCTCGTTTTCTAACAGTGAGTGACGATAGACTGGCCCATTGGGTAGCGGTGCACTTGGGGTCATATCGATGGGATGCTTGACCTGGAAATGCAGAGGTACCCCGGTAGGAGAGGAGAATATATCTGAGTATTCTTCCATGACCTTATCCACTTGCTTCTGTTGTGTGGAGAGATAGGCCACAAAGGCCCTAGATGTGGCTGCGATCTTTCATTCACTTTGAGAGTGAATCACGAAGAAGAAAAATTTCTCAGTCTGAGAGATGACCTTCCTGCATTGCTTGATAGAGATCAAGGAAATAACACTAGGAGGGACTACCTCGGGTATCCTATACAATTTCTTTTTCAAAGTAATAATAACACTATGAGGCCTAGACTCATATACAACATGAAATTTCCATAAATAAGGTTGGCCCAAAAGAACATTACAAACTTCGAGAGGAGCAACATCACACAATACTTCATCTTTGAAGGGCTTGATGTTGTACGACAGTCGACACTCTTGGCTGATGTAGAGATCCCCTCCTTGGCGGAGCTATCCAATGGTGTAGGGTTGTGGGTGCGACGTTGTTGGAAGGGCCAGCCGCTTGACAACCTCTGCTGATATGAGGTTCTTTTGGCTACCGCTATCAACGATGAAGTGCAACGGGGTGCCTTTTACTCACATCTATGAGTGGAAGAGGCACTCGCCTTTTTCTAGCTCGTCTAGCTCACCAGGTTGGAGCTTGGTGGTAGCAATGGTGGCATTGGGTTCTGCATCAATGATCCATCTCCCCTTTCTAGTTTTGACTCAGAGTTAGAACCCGCATCTGATTCAGAGGCTTTCACTTTGGCCACCAATGACTTCTTTCAGCGGCAGTCAGCAGTGTTATGCCAAGGGCTCTTATGGAAGTCACACCACTTCCCGGTATCTTTCTTTATATTTCCAGTGTCCTTCTTTGCTTGCGGTTTGGACTGGATCTCCTGATATTGTCCATATTTTCTCTGTCCTTTATTCTATGGGTTGGGGCCTCCCCTTCCTATATTTTTTTGTGAGGAGTTCCCAGGCCCAAAGTGTCGCATCTTTTGTTTGAGCTTCTGCTCGATTTTGACGGCATATCAGTAGGCCACGCCCAAGGACGAGATCTCCAAAAATTCCATTTCGGTATGGATGTATCTATGCAGAGCATTGTGATACTTGAGCACTAGATTTCGTTCTGAATCTTTGATACCCATCTTGGTGCGTAAGGTATGGAATATATTTGTGAACTCTGGCACTACTTGGTCTCTTTCTTGCCGCAGTGTGGTCCATTTGGTATACAAGTCGTCATAACTTTTGACAGGGTAGTATTGTTCCTTAATAGCATCCCTGAAGGATTCCTAGGTGGCCATGACTATAAATAATGAGGGGTCCTCTATTTCCTTTTGCTCACAGAAAAATTCCCACCAATCTTTGACATGGGGAACGACTTTGAGGAGTACAAAAGTAATCTATTATCTATTCAGAAAGTTATGGACAGAAAAATACCCTTCTAGTAGATTCAGCCACTTGTCTACAACATCTGCATCTATCTGACCTTCAAATATAGGAATATCGAACTTGATTTGTACCTTGAAGGGGGCGGTGCCTCCGCTCGAGGAAGATGTGTTGCTTGTTGGTAGTCGCCGAAGGATTTGCGCGAAACTATCCATCATCTCATTCCTCTGTTGCGTGAGGGCTTCCTCAAGAAAAATTTCGAAAGGATCTCCCATCCCATCATATTTCTTTTCTCCTACCATGAGAGGTCGCTTGGGCATGCGAGAGCTTTTGTCCTCAAGAGAAACAAGCTCGCGACCCAATTCTTTGTACCCTGACCTCGTTGGGGACATGCTTTAAGACGACAAGGAGCAGACCTCTCTGATACCACTGATCCAGATTTTATGAGAAGAACAAAATGAATACAGATTATTAAAATATGCTTAACATAGAATAACAGAGATACAGTAAAACTAGTTTTCTATTCAATAAGGAAATAAGCTAAAATTGAAAAATGCAGCAGGAAACAAGCTTGTTGGAATGGTGGCGACGTATCTCTAAGAAGAGATGTGATGGTTGTGCTCATTCGCAAGAAGATGATTACAATGAGGATTTGAAGGTATTTTTTACAATAAACAGGAATTTCAAAAACCCTAGACATCCAAAAACCTAACCCTAGGAGATGAAGCACCAAAAGTCATGTGGGCCTCGTTTGGGTAAGTTAGTACACCAACTTCCCAGGGTCGTAACTTTTGCATACGATCTTTGTTTTAGACGCACGGTATCCCGTTGGAAAGGTATCATCGAGGAGATTCATTTTAGGGGATAATTCAAAGCATTCAACTATCATTGAGAAGCTCAATCCCGAAAAACCTTCATTTAGGCCCTCAAAATGGCCCCAGAAGTTAAAAACTACTAAAAATAGTAAATTGCCAAAATTGCTAGAAAATTGTTTTGAGCAAGTTGGAAAAGGTGGGTGCCCATTGATATCCATATGGATCATCCTCCCTCACTCCTCCTTGATTTCCATATACAACATCCAAGGGTGAAGATGAAAAATATCCAAAGAAAGTTTCAAAAGGTGACTTACCAGTGTAACCATGGACTTCTCTATTATAAGAGTGTTGCATGTAGATTAGATTTTCATCCCAGGTCTTTGGATATTTTTTATTGCAACCCCTCAAAATTTTCATCAAATTCCTATTGATTACTTGTGTCTACCCATCTTTCTATGGATGGAATGATGTATATCTCTTCAACTTAGTGTCCATCTTCTCCCACAATGTATTCCAAAATGTACTGCGAAATCTAGTATCCATGTCTGAGATGATGCTCCTTGGTATCCCAAAGTGCACCCAAACCTATTCAAAGAACATGTTTGTTGCTTCTTTTCCTTTGATGGTATTTTTACAAGGCATGAGAATGTGCATCTCATTGAACATGTCAATGACCCAAAATAGATAATCATGTCCCTTCCTGCTTGTTGGTAAACCTCCCACAAATTCCATGGAAATGCTTTCCCAAGTTTGAGTGGGTACATGTAAGGGATGGTATAGACCTTGTTTCCTGCTATTGGGCTTGTTGGTACAACAAATTAAACATTCTCTAATATATTGTGCTACGTTTTCTTGTATTTTGGTCTAGTACACATATCTTTATAAGTTGGAAACCATCTTCCCAACACCAAAATGTCCTACAACCTTGAAGGTGTGAGCCCCTATGTTAAGATGCAATAGTTCAACTTTAGGGACAAAAATATTCTCAAGCTTGTAGAGTAAACCATCCTGGAAATTATAGCCATCCTTGTCATCACCTTATTCTATATGAATTTGGCTCTATATCTATTGAAAAACCTCCTTGAAGTCCTCATCTTCTATGTATTCCTCTTTGTATGCATCATGGGTAAAATGCTCCATGTGAATCAAAGTTCCCAAAGATGTAATCTTGAATGTGGGTGGCCTTGAAATCATGTCTGCCAACATGTTTTTGTTTCCCTTCTTATATTGATGACTAGATAAAATTATTGTAAGAACCCCATCCACTTGTAATGTTTGGTTTGTTGTAGCTTACTCTAGGCGTAGAAATATTGTAGTGGTTGTTGATCTGTGTGGATGATGGTCTCCTTGCCCATCAAATAATGCTTCCACTTCTTCACAACTTGAACTAGGACATATAGTTCCTTGTCATAGGTAGGGTAGTTGAGAAACACCCCATGAAATATTTTAGAATGATAGCATACAAGCCTTCCTCCTTCCATCAAAATTTCTCCCATGGCATAGCCACTTGCATATGTCTCCACTTCAAAATGATTTTGCAAGTTTAGTAATGTGAGAACTGGTGCTCGACTAATCTTTCTTTTCATCTCATCAAAATCCTTATGTTGATTCTTCCCCCACTGGAAACTCTTACCACTCATTGTTATGGTGTGGAGTGGTGCATCTACCATTGAACGTGAAGTTATAAAATTTCGTAATTATTGTGCTACCCCAAAAAAACTCTTAACTTCGGTGACATTTGCAGGAACTGGCCATTTCATGATGGCCTCCATATTTGCAAGATCTATCTTGATCTCCCCTCCATCGATCACATACCCCAAATACACCAAAGACTGCTAAGAAAACTCACATTTCTTGAGGTTAGCCAACAACTGGTGTTTTTTCAGAGTCTCTAACACCTGCATTAGATGTGACATGTGCTCCTCCCAGGTAACACTATAAACCAACATATCATCCAAATAGACTATAAGAAATGAATCTAGATATGGGTGTAATACATCATTCATCAGTCTCATAAATGTAGAGGGTTCATTACATAAACCAAATGGCATGACCAACCATTCATACAAACCCCAAGGAAGTCTTCCAAGTTCTTCTTCCTTGACGCTTACCTGGTGGTATCCTTATTTGAGATCCAACTTGGTGAAATATTTTGCATGCTACAACTGATATAATGGATCATCAATCCTGGGAAGAGGGTACCAATTTTTTAGTGTAATATTGTTTAATGCTCTGTAGTCAATACAAATTTTCCAAGTTCCATCCTTCTTCAGTACAATTATGATAGGTGATCAACAAGGTGAGGTGCTTGGCCAAATCACACCCTGCTCCAACAACTATTGCAACTGCTTATTCACTTCATTTGCTTCCAGAATGGACTGTTTATACAACCCAATATTTGGCAATGGGGAGTTTGGAAATAACTGTATTTGTGATCCACTTCCCTCTTGGGTGGTAAATCCTCTGTATTCTTATAGAGACTCCTTCGACTAATGTTTATGCTATTAAGTACACCCCTCCAGGGATGCCCTTACTCTCATTGACTCGCCATTATAATAATTTTCTCTTACGAAAAGTAAAAAATATTTCTTAATGGAACTAATCAACTTCTTGGCTTGGTTGGCACTTACCAGTGAGATCTTTAATTTACCTTTGTATGCATTGATGATGTAGGACTTCCCATCCTTAATTAGTTGATACTAGTTGGATATTTGCATGAATATTACATCCCTCATATACATGTAGGGGCTTCCAAACACCCTCCACATGCATTAAGGGGCACTACATCCAATTCCACTTCATCAACAAAATCAACACTTACAACAAATTTAATATTACACTGCTTCATTACCTTGATCTCTACATCCTTGTTTACCCATCCCAATGGATATGGGCTAGGATGATCATGATCCTCCAATCGAATTTTTCTGACTAGATCTAATACTATGAGATTAGCCTGTGAGTCAGAGTTGAACAAAGCATCTATATTTGTCTTCTTGACCTGGATCTTGATGTGGAAAAGCTTGGTCATCTCCTTCTCTTCTTGGTGATGAAGGCTACTCAAATTTACCTCCTTCTACACTAGTGTGAAGAAAATATTCTCATCCACATCAGAGCTTCTTTCAACCTAATTGCTCGAATATGTGTCTAGAATATTATTTTTATTCGCATCCATCTTGCGGTTCTTCGAGTTCAGCTATGTATGTAGTTTCCAACACTTTTCCTCAATGTGACCATCAATATTGCAATGGTTACAATGGTTTCTAGGATCCTTGCACTAATGTGCAATGACTATTTTCTTCTTATCCTTTCCCCCTTTCCACTTCGTCTTCCCCTCCTCGGAAGCTTCTTGGTGCTCTCTCTGCATGGAGCTTCTTGGCTGCCATTTCTGTGGCCTATGTTTCCAAGATATTTTCACCTATACACATGCCTCGTCCAATGTCCTTAGCTTGAAAAGCATCACTTGCTTTCATAGATGACTATGTAGACCCCCAAATACTTGAGAAGTACATCTGGGTTCTTGGGAGAGATACCCAACATGATGCTCATTTTTCTAAACTTAGTGGTGTACTCCTATACACTCTTCCCTTGCCTCTGTCTAAAGTAATGCCATCGGATCCATTGGTCCTCCACATACCTGATAGGGTATAATTGGGACTTAATGAGGGTTTTGAAGATCCTCCCACCTAGTTGTTGGTGGATCACCCTCCATCCTAAGTGTTTATGTATGGCTTTCTCACTAGGTTAAAGCATGGCCCTCTAACTTTAGTCTCACAAATGATATCTTATGTTCTTCATCTATATGGTGAATGTTGAAATAAACTTCTAGTTGTTGCAACCAATGATTTAGTTTTATTTCATCAATCTCACCTTGGTATGGCCTTATGTCCACTTTCACTTCCATATTGAATAAATATCATGGAGGTTTTATGGCACTTGAACTCGATCGCTCTTTCTCAGGTTCTTTTCGCGACTCCTTTTCCAGGTCTTCGTTATCTCCTGATTTCCCATCTGATTCGATCTATGAGTTCAATCCTCCAACTTCTTCAAACAACCCGAGATTTCTTGCTAGATATTCCATGAGAAGGTTCATATTGTGGTTGATATCAATGACATGTGCTTCCAACCTCACAAATCTCTCTTCTACTAGATCGTGAGGGTTATTGTGAATCGACTCATCTTATATGGCTAAGGTTTCTGTGAATTCTCTTTAAATTGATTCCTAGACCCTGTAACTTCCCACAAATACCCAAGAAAACATGCTCTAATACCAATATGATCTATAAATTGTTGTGGATATTCCACTAGACAGTTTGTCACAACAGACCTATTAAAAATATTGAAATCTTTACTTTGAAGGTTAATTTCCTTTAGATATCAAATTCTTTAATTACTATTTTTCTGCTTAAATGTATGAAATAATGAAAATGTGAAAAAATAGAGAACATAAATAAATACTCACACACCATCCACAAATAAACACAATATATGACCTGTGAAACCCAATTTGGGAGAAAAATGTGATAGAAGGTGAGGTCGCTCTGCTCTCTTTTATTCAAATGCAAGGACAAAGAAACATGTACTCTTTGTGGAGTTTCCTTTGATGTTGTGGCCTGTATGGATTCTAAAAAATCTCTCCTCCTATGTTATGTTCTCAATATACCACTCCTAGGTTCTTTGCTCAACTATGGAACATATACAGTGCTAAAGAATGGAACCCCCACTCCTCCTAGTAGCCCGATATTTAACATAGCCTGATAGTAATCTAGGGTAGGGTATTGAATTGCTCAACCCTCAATTAGTGATCAAGTTTGGACCTTTTAGAATGTTCTGGAAAATCCACTACATGGCTATCCCCACACGTTTAAGTAATGGGAGTTGACGTGGCATCCATTCGCACCATGGTGATCAATATGATAGGTCAACTTGTGGGAGGCATAACTTTTGCATACGAACTCTGATTGAGGTGATTCTTGCACCGTTGGAAAGGTATCGATGTGTAGAATATAAATTCTTGCTTGAAAGTAATATTCAGACCATAAAAAAGTGTTGTTTTATGCCTCAAAATGGATATGGAATATTTCAAATGTTTTTTTGGACTCAAATTTCCAAATTGGGACCAACCGCTAAAATGGCTATGCAAGTTGATTCCTCCATTTTTTCACCAATAAAGCATCAAGATAGATGAAATATAATACAATGATCCAATTCGGATCGACATAACTTAGGAAGAGTTTAAAAATACCTTCTTGAATAGATGGATAAATGAAATAAAATCAAAGGAATGTGATACTTTTTGTGTTGAACACGAGAGATAAATACATAAAAATCAAAGATGAATTGAAGGAAGAAAACCAAGAACTTCAAAAGAAAGATGTTGACGTATACAAATTATAGAATGAAAAACATGAGCCAAATGAAGAGATTACATAGAAATATGACAAGTTCTCCAAGTTGTAGATCCTTAATCAGACACTTTTAAGGAAGTTAAGAAATTAGAAAAAAGTAAATATAAGAAAATTAAAGGACAAAGATGACTAAAAGGAAATATAAGCAAATTAAAGGACAAATATGACTAAAAGGAAGAAATGGCAAGGAATGATAAAGGATTTTTTTTTTGAATAATCATAATTAAGTCATTCTTACTGATGTTAAGAATGAAAATTGATATCTCCATAAGGAAACATAAAAAATCACAGATGAAGAGATAACTAGGGGGTTGAAAGAGAAACATTTGTAAGAAGGTTGAAGAAAACCTAAATGTTGATGAGTTGAAGTTAGAAGTGAAAACAAGAATTGAAGGACAAAATAAACAAATAGTTGGCATCATAAACCAACTTCAAAAGGATAATGAAAGAAGATAAAAGGTTGCTATAAAATACTTGAAGATGCCAAGCTCCATCTTGAGAATATGAAGGCCAAATATGACAATAATCTCTTGAAAGAAAGTATAATCATAGACCAAACACAAATGATAGAATGTGTCATGGTAGCATAAAAGAATATTGATAACAACATTGTGGGCAATGATTGCAGACCATTAAAAGCACATGAACCATATCAACATTCTCATTAGGAAAGTCTATGAGAAAGACACAAGAGTGCACATCATTATCATCACTTCCAAGGGAATAGATGTAAAAACCAATGAGATTCATGGAACCAAAGGTTGAGAAATAAGTATACAATACGATCAACAACTACAACAAATTCCCAAAATTACAACAATACATGGAATCAAAGGAAAAACAACAACTATGTGGCATCAAAATATCAAGAATCAACACCCATAAAAGTTAATTATAGATGGATGGATAATCAAGCATGAAAGAAAGTGAGAACATATTTGAGAAAATGTTACTAATTGGGATCATGTAGATGCTTTGAGGGAAATTGTTTTCAAGAGGAAGGGTATGCCATGCCCCTAGCACATGTTACATGTATTACATAGGAGATGACCCATCCAATGGCTCTTATGCATCCATAGGGGTTAATTAGGGTATATATGTAATTGGAATAGGTCATTAAAGTCATATCATGGGGTTAGTCATATTGTTAGATGCCCATAATACATTATTGTGTTTGTAGTATACCTAGGGGGGTAATATGGGGCACCTAGGGAGGTACCCAATGGGAATAATAATGTGGTTAGGGAGGTACCCAATGGGAATAATAATGTGGATATGTATCATATGGAGGCCATTGCTATTAAATAAGGCCCATGTTATTGTTATATACCTCAAATATGAAAATATAATGTAGAAGAGAAATAAAACCCAATCATTCACCAAAATAATGAACACTAGAATTAGAGAGAAAACCCTTGAGGTAGGGTAACACCATATATTAATACTTATGGAAGGATAACAGTCCTCAAGAAATGCTTGATACATTTAGAATATTCATCACTATGCTCATTATATTGCTAACACTTCTTTATATATGGTTATCTATCTTCCTAAGAACATTCTAGAGAAGGAACATTCTAGTAGATGGAACCTTCTAGTAAACCTTCTCTCATTTATTGTGTTCACACTATAACATGGGCCTTATCTACTATGCCCCTAGCACATGTTACATGTGGAAGGATATGTCATTCCCCTAACACATGTTACATATATTACATAAGAGATGAACCATCCAATGGCTCTTATGCATCCATAGGGGTTGGTTAGGGTATATATGCCATTGGAATAGATCATTAAAGTCATCTCATGGGGTTAGTCATATTTTTAGATGCCCATAATACACTATTGTGTTTGTAGTATACCTAAGGAGTAATATGGGGCACCTAGGGAGGTACCCAATGGGAATAATAATGTGGTTAGGGAGATACCCAATGGGAATAATAATGTGGTTATGTATCATATGGAGGCCATTGCTATTAAATAAGGCCCATGTTATTGTTATATACCTCAAATATGAAAATATAACGTAGAAGAGAAATAAAACCCAATCATTCACCAAAATATTGAACACTAGAATTAGAGAGAAAACCCTTGAGGTAGGGTAACACCATATAGTAATCCTTATGGAAGGATAATAGTCCTCAAGCAATGTTTGATACATTTACAATATTCATCACTATGTTCATTATATTACTAACACTTATTTATATAGGGTTAACTATCTTCCTAAGAACATTCTAGAGAAGGAATATTTTAGTAGGTGGAACCTTCTATTAAACCTTCTCTCATTTATTGTGTTCACACATTAAAATGTCACACTTGAGTTTCGCACCCTAAGTGTCGCAAAGTGACGTATGCACCTTGTTAAGTGTCGCATGCACTGTCGCAAGTGTTGTATGCACCTTACCAAGTGTCTCATTCTCTTTTCTAAGTGTAATATCCCCTTGACACCATGAAAGACATTTTCCATGACCCCTAAGTCATGTTGGAGGAAGAAACCCATCATTTCAAGGCCAAAAACACACATTTTTCTTGGAAAATCGACCATTTTTGGGGCATTTATGAAGGGTGGCACCCCCCTGGCCATGTTGGGGGAGTGCCACTTCATGGGGTGGTGCCACTCTTTCCATGTTAGGGGAGTTACACTTTATAGGATGGCACTCTATCTCCAACTGTAAGGGAGCGTCGGTCTTGTTGGAGGAAAATGGGGGATTCTCCACCTCTTTCTAAGGGCCAGCTCCGACTTGGATGAGGTTGTTGTGGTCGAATCCTACCCTATGGGATATATCCTAGGATCTAATCCCAACTTAAGGAGCCATATCCTCAACCATATCCTTCATTTTCTCATGGTGGTTGTGCCTCTCAAGCCTATATATTGAAGGTATTTCCAAGGTGAAAGGGGGAAGATTTGAGGTATCAAACTTTTGATCCCGAGGAAAGAATTCATCATTTTAATTTCAAGATTCATGCAAGGGTTTGGACGAGGAGAGCTTGGAGAGGCTGCTACAACATCAATCATGGTCTGTAAGTATCTCTTTTTGTCTTTCCAATTAATATATACTTGGCCTATTTCCTTCAAGTTTATGTCTTGTTACATTTGCTTTTCTATTGTTGCTCTAATCTTCGTAGATAAACTTATCTTATATAATATTGTAGAGTAGGAGATAGTTGTTTTCCTTTTTTTCCAATTGCAGATCTCAATTTGCGCCAGGGAGCTTGGAGATCAAGCCCGAGGATTGGAAACAACAAGGACAAACGTCGAAACAGGTTCATCATATTATTTCTCTCCTTCTCATTCTGATTGGTTAAGATAAGTTTAAAGGGATGTTAGTGTCCACTTGTACTATTTTTGCTTTGGTATAGGGGTATAGTAATCCAAGGGAATTTTCATATGTCCGCAGGTGAAACATTCTATAACAGGAAGGGTATGTCATGCCCCTAGCACATGTTACATGTATTACATAGGAGATGACCCATCCAATGGGTATTATGCATCCATAGGGGTTAGTTAGGGTATATATGTCATTGGAATAGGTCATTAAAGTCATCTCATGGGGTTAGTCATATTTTTAGATGCCCATAATACATTATTGTGTTTGTAGTATACCTAGGGGGTAATATGGGACACCTAGAGAGGTACCCAATGGGAATAATAATGTGGTTATGTATCGTATGGGGGCCATTGCTAGTAAATAAGGCCCATGCTATTGTTATATACCTCAAATATGAAAATATAGTGTAGAAGAGAAATAAAACCCAATCATTCACCAAAATATTGAACACTATAATTAGAGAGAAAACACTTGAGGTAGGGTAACACCATATATTAATCCTTATGGAAGTATAACAGTCCTCAAGCAATGCTTGATACATTTACAATATTCGTCACTATGCTCATTATAGTGCTAACACTTCTTTATATAGGGTTATCTATCTTCCTAAGAACATTCTAAAGAAGGAACATTCTAGTAGCAGAACCTTCTAGTAAACCTTCTCTCATTTATTGTGTTCACACTATAACATGGGCCTTATCTACTAGCAATGGACTCCATACAATAGCATAACCACATTATTATTCCCATTGGGTACCTCCCTAGGTACCCCATATTACCCCCATAGGTATATTACATTCCATCCCCCTTCGCATGTTTCGTCCTCGAAACATGGGAAGAAACCATGCAATAGGATTAGCTAAGCAATGAAGCCAATTGTTACCAAGTACGACCATCCATCCAGTCTAATGGAAGATGAACATGATTTCCAACCATTGCCTTGCCACTTTGATCTCGATTCTTGTCACACCTTTGGTGCCATGGGTTTGTTTCTTTACTATGTTATCATCCTACAGTCCTTCTTGACTCTTTTCTATTCTGGTGCCATGTTGGTCCATAATAAGTTTGTTGATGCTCCTACCCCTGCCTTGATGATTGTTGTTTCACTAGGTGTTGTGGATGGAGATATACATCAACCTTAGCTCTCAATTTGTCTACCTTGGACTCTTCAATATGTGGTTCCTTTGAGTCATATAGCTCCTTGGCTTCCTTTTTATGCCCTTCCCGAGACTTTTCTTCAAATTCTTGGCAGGCTCTGCTTCTGATTCAACCTCTAACTCTGCATTTGTTTTCCCTATAATAACTTCTTTAGTTTCCCTTGTGGGCCCTTTTGGCTTACTAAAATACATATCTTGAAGTGTTATTTTCTTTCTTTTGTATCATAACTTCAAAAAATTTGTTTGCACATTCACATTAACCGTACCAACTAATTTCATCCAAGGATATCCAAGAATAACATCCACATCATTTAGATCTATAACATGAAAATCATAATGAAACACATATTTATCCATTGTAATCTTCAAATCTTTAAAAAATTGAATATTTTCACATTCAACCTATATCCTTTGAGAATTCTTTGTAGGTACTTGCAACCTTTTATCCAAATTAACATTGATAAAATTATGCATGCAACTAGGGTTAATAGAAACAATAACCTTATCTTGTTGAATGCATCCATGAACCTATAGAATGGAGTTGTTGCGTGAAAATAAACCCTTGGTGTTCTTTGTATCCTTTTTTCCAACATGAGACCACCTATCTAAAAGTACATTTTCCAATTCTTCATTGGAGAGTGCCACCATCTTGCTAGGGATATAGTTAAGTGACTTCCACCAAATGGCTACATCATCTTCTAAAGAACATTCTACCCAAAATTTTCAATTCTCTTTCCATGATGACTTCCTATCTTTTATATATTCCTCAATAAGAGGGCCATCATCTTTTCCAGTAAAATGCATCTTGCTTGGAAAAAATATTAAACATAAACTAGGATTTATAAGAACAACTTACTTTGCAAATTGTGTGATCGTCCCCTGAAAAACCTTGATTATTTATTTATTTATTTTAAAATGTCGATAACTTCACTTTGTGGACTCCGTTTCAGACGATTTTTTTTTAAATCAGGTGGTTTTTCAAAAAGAATTCAAGTTTACAACTAGTTTTGGAAAAATTTGCATCAAATGATACAAAAACCTACAAATCATGTGGTCATCCTCAGAAAAAACCCTTAAAATTTGTTCATTTTAAAGTAGTGATATCTTAACCTCCCAAACTCTGTTTGGAGCGCTTGTTTTTTTGAAATCAATTGTTTTTTTGAGAATAATTCATATATACAACCAATTTCTTCAAATTATTTTAAGAAATCTACAGGAATTTATCTGAGTGTCATGACCCTTTTCTTTCTTTTTCTTTTGAAAACCTGCAAAATAGAAAACAAATTTGCCTCTTTTTTTCACTAAAGAAAGTGCTCTAGTACCAAATGTTATGTTCCTTACATATAAAAAACCCTTAACTTCAAAAAATCAAATCATTCACCAAAACATTGAACACAGGAATCAGAGAGAAAACCCTTAAAGTAGGGTAAAACCATATATTAATCCTTATGGAAGAATAGCACTCTTCAAGCAATGCTTGATACATTTACAATATTCTTCACTATGCTCATTACATTGCTAACACTTCTTTATATAGTACTATCTATCTTTCTAAGAACATTCTAGAGAATGAACATTCTAGTAGGTGAAACCTTCTAGTAAATCTTCTCACATTTATTGTGTTCACACTATAACATGGGTCTTATTTACTAGCAATGGCCTCCATACAATACATAACCACATTATTATTCCCATTGGGTACCTCCCTAGGCACCCCATATTACCCCCCTAGGTATACTATAACGTTTGAGTGTATTATTCATTATCTCTAAGGTTAGGAATCATGTCTTTTTTTCCACGTAACCACATATGGGAAACCCCCAAAGACTTCACTAACATCGATAGGTGATAACCAAGGTAAATTGTCGACATAGACTATAGTATGCTTGAATTGGCAGGGACATCGAGTATTGGTAGCCAACCCAGGGACTTGACTCTGAGACCTCTTATTTTCAATTCACAGTAGTCAACCACTCAAGCCAACCCACCGAGTAAGGTTATGACTCATGTCTACTATAAATAAAACATATTTAGCTCAGTGTAAGTCATCATTTATCATCATATATCAATATACTATCTTTTACTTCATGGGCTGTCGTCTCTAAGGCATGGAATACCTACTTTGGATGGCAAGGTGTCCCTGTTTACACTCCTAGATCAAGTAATGTACCCTCCATCTATTTTCAAGTGATTCTTCCTACTATTTTATATACTTTCTTCATTATTTATAATGATTTGCACTATTCCTTTGAAGAATGCCTTTATAATTTTGAATATTTTATGATGTTTTTGTTATCTTGGATATTTTGTGTTGTAATATTAGTTTATGTGTTTGGTGCATAACAAGTGGTATCAAAGTGAAACTTGGTTTTGCATTTATAGGGAGTACCCTTCATTGTCCAAGGCATAAATTTTATTAGGGACCTCTTAATTAAGCATTGTTTAAAGTTTTGGAAGACAAATGTTTATGACTATCCCTCGACAAAATTTTAGTAGAGTTATAAAAAAATTTAAAAGATACAATTTATACAAGTTAATATTTCTACCTAATCCTAAACCTTGTTAATATTAGTAGGGTTCAATAAGTCACACACATTTTAAGATTTTGAAATTCAATTATAATAAGACCAAATTTATTTGAAAGAAAAAATTCAAAAATAATACAAGTTCAAATTACAAATATGTTGATGTAAAATTCTCAAAAATATGTTCTATGCCGTCTATCTAATTTTGAAATTGTTAAAATAATAAAATATAATAAATTCCATATATAATCATTAATAGTTTATTCACCTAATTGCCTCATGCTTTTATGGCATAAATTTGCTTGGTTTATTCACCATTTTTTTTTCCACATATTCTCAACAACGATTCACTAATTCAATAACCAATATTATTGAAATTTCTAATTTTACTTGAAAATTGTTCCCACATATACAAAAATATTGTTCTTTAAAATTTCCCAAACACTAATAATAATTTAGGAGTTTATAGATACATAAACTCGTAGTGACTATGTAGCTAATCACAAGTGATTATCATTTTATCATTTTAGTAGGAAGGACACTACTTATATAAATACTCTATTAACATAATGTATAATGTTAATAATATGTTAAGCTATTTTTTTGAATATGGCAAAACCTATCATAACTTAATTGTCAAGAAAATCATTACTAGCTCTTATTTGTGAATACAAGTTGACTTATCATCGTTATTCAAGGAAAACCACACCATCTTAAATAATTTGTCTGTAAGAGGGCATACTTCTACTCTTGCCAAATGCATGTTGGTGGTCCATAAGGGGGCATACTTGTACTCTTGCTAGATGTCTCTTGGTCTTGGACGGTTAACGTGTTTCCTTAAATGTGAGGAAGACAAGCTCTTAACCAATCAAAAGTAGTTTTATGTATTAATATATTAAGACTTATACACTAATAAATTAAAATATTCACTCTCATTTAGAATAAAAAGTAAAAAAAAATTATAATCTGAATAAAAAATATTCCAAAAACCATATTTAAAGTTAGATAATAATAATAACAATACCTTAAAAAAAAACATAAAATCAAATAAATTAAAAATTATAATAATAATTATTATAAAATAAAGTGAGCCTAATTAAACAAAACAAAAAAAATTAAAGTAAAACTCAATTAAAAGAAATAACAATAATAAAAGTAAGTTTACTCAATTAAACAACAATTACACACATCTTGTAACACTTGACATGGAATGAAATAATAAAAATAAAATTTAAAGCTTAATAAATAAATTATATTCCTCTATATACTTAATAGATCCAAGTTTAAGATGAATCGACACTAGTGCAACCAATTAAAATTCCATTTCTTTATACTAATTTGGCATATGTAGAATTATTGATTGGATTATGTTGCAGTTGTAGGCTGGTAGGTGTTTAACACAAATGTTTCATTTCTCAGTACATTCTTACCTTCTCTTTGTAAGCGATTCTCCGACGCAACACGGCTTAGGGTTTGATCGTGAAAGACTAAAAATGTGGTAATTTTTTTTTTTTAAATGTGATCTTAGTATCACCCTATAGCGTAATGGAACATTTAAAACCGTATCACCCTATAGCGTAATGGAACATTTAAAACCCCTCTTGGGGGTTGAGCAGTAAATATTTGTGGCAACCATTCCCGAATTAAGCAATGACTACATAGGGGAGAAGTAAGTTTATGGCTGTTTAAAGGTATCTTCTTCCAGCAGATGTTTAAACCCTGAGATCAATGAAGAATTCAATGTATATACATAATCCTGAGATATATATACACTGGGTCTCTACAAGGTAATATATCTGGTGAGCCCCTCGCAGGAAAATCTTTGGGAGTTGCAAAACTGAAGATTGGGCCAAGCTTTTGAGCATGGGGACATTATCTCGCATAACCTGTGTAAGGAATTTGATTCTGAAGCACGTGAGGATGCAACCGCCACTGATAGAGCGCGGCTATAACAATCGGTATATGTGCGAGGAGGCGAAGGGCACCTTTTTGGACAAGTCTCAAGTCACAGACAGAGTCATCTCTGTCATTAAGGCATGTCAGAAGGTCGATCCTGCCAAGGTACATTTCCTGGTCGATCTTACAATGCTGCGATTTAAAATAAACAAGGCCTCAGAGGCTCTTTATTTTGGCCTTTGCCCTAAGCAAAACGCTAGATGTTTCTATGTAAAATCTTGAGATTAGATGCCATACGTCCATTTAAAACCTTGAGATGAAGGTCTCTATATCATATACTGCCATTTAAAATCCTGATATAAATAGGGTTTTGCCCATATTTACATATAGCTTTTTGAGACCTGAAACATATATTATATTGCTATTGTAACAAAGTTCAGGTCATAGAAGGTAAATGTTAAATGTTGAACAGCTTGATGATTCTAGAACTAGGGTAGTAAAGGATTAGGTTGGAGTTTCGTATTTTCTGGAAGCTAGCTTTGGGGAATTTTTGAGCTTCTTGAACCGTCTCGAACATTTTAGGTGTGGACCTCCATAGCCACGGGGAGAATGTGTGTTCCTAATAAGCACTGAATTACATTTGAATTTGGCTTCCCCCTCCCTTGTATGTGCTCCCTTGTATGTGTGGTCTCTGTGTCGGTGAATAATAACAGTTATATATGTCTTATCTTGTGTTGTCTTGTAATAGTTTTTATGACTATAAAATCTCTTTTCCTCCTATTCCACTTTGGTTGTGAGGATTAGTCCACGGCAGCATATAAGCTCCAATATTTCATGATCCATATGCCAACAGGTGTCTACAAAGGTAGTGTCCCCCACCTTCTATTAACATAATTGTTGATTGGTTGGAGGTTGATTATGCTTGCTTGCTTGGCATTCCCCTCCCTCCTCCATGTGTGTGAGAATGATAACAGCAAAATAATAATAAAAATAATAACAATAGGATACAAATAATGACAAGAAAATAATAATAGAAATTACAACAGTAGGATACGCCTTGGAACAGCTTCTATGACTATAAAATCTCTTTCTCCTTCCCAAGCTTCACCAGCTTAAAACAAAAAAAAATCTCTTTCTCCTTCCCAAGCTTCACCAGCTTGGAACAAAAATAAAAATGAAAACATTTTAACTTTGGTTTGCATTGCTTGTTTTATGGGATTGTTTGCCAACACCTGGCTGTTCATTGTGTCATCATATTTGATGTCATTTAATTATCGCTGCTTTTATAGGCATGGTATCTTGGCCCTATTTGTATATACCCTGTATCATAGGCAGTCTATTACTTAGAAGTCATCAATATGATTATCTTATAATTACTTTTTCTCGGTAATACTACAACATTTTTAGTTTATGTATAAATATACATCATTGAAGTAAAACCGATACAGAAGCATCAAGCCATCAATATGATTATCTTATATAATTACTTTTTCTCGGTAATACTACAATCTGCCATTTTTAGTTTATGTATGAATATACATCATTGAAGTAAAACCGATAGAGAGGCATCATGCATTGGAGCTTTTTATGATTGTATGTTTTCTCTTTAAATTGAAAGATGCATTTATCTTTCCATTTGCGCTTGAAATATGTGGTGCATGTATTGTTGTGCTTAATACCCGTATTTTTTCATGTATAACTTCAGATCTGAGAATAAATTATTAGATTGCAGACAAATTATCCTGGAGACATTCTATTCTTTGCCATGCCAGTTATTTCTAAACTGCTCAATTAGGCAATTTGTTCTCCTCGTTACATGATGGATGGCCATCCAAAGAAGGTGCTGCATTTTTGCGTAGTGATAATATTCATCTCTTTATTGTATACTATGGTTGAGAAGGTTGGACTTACCATTCATAGTTATTGTTTTTTCCTGAATGGATCAAGTCTCTTGATAAAGCTATTATGGTCAATGCTGCAAATATCATCCCGGGGAAAGTATCGGCGAGGGCCTGGAATGTAACTTCTCGGTGACATCGGCGGAAAATATCGGAGTATCTCAGAAAATGTCGCAAGACCTCGAAAATGTAAATGTGTTGAACCTGCACAGAATAGATCTAGCTAAAAAATACCACACACATTTGCAGAGAGAAATTGAGAAAGACGAAGCAAGAGAGAGAATGGAAGAATTCTCATTAACTGTATTCCACACTCAAAGAGTAAATAATTTACAATAGATATAGGATACGTGAGTAACTAATGCGCCATAGTGGTGGTCTAGAGTGATCTGGACACACACCGACAATTACGAGAGTAAACTGCCACCTAGTCTAGTCTCTCAGGCAGTTACAGGAGTGAACTGCCACCTAGTCTGAGTTAACTAGTCTATCAATCGTTAGGTTAACTGACTGAAACATAGTGAAGTGAGGAGGAGATTAGGGAATCATGAGTAATGCGCTAGTTTGGTGATGATCCCAAGGACAATGCGCATTTGCTGGTGATGATCCCAATGCTGCATGGAGATAATCCCAATGTAGCATCTAGACTCGACTCAACTGATCAAACTGAAGTGAAAACTGAAAAGAATATTCTCCCTAGAGGAATATTCTTCCTAAAATATAGGAGACTGAATAATGACTAATAAACAAGGAAAAACCTTAAGAAAAATAAATCCTAGGTGTGTGTGAAGCAACTACAACACCCCCCTGAACATCACTATGGTGAAAATAAAGAATGGGTCTCGGCAACGAGGCCATGTTAGGTACTCAAATACAAAAGATACACTAAAATAAACGAGAAAAGAGGGAAAACCTCATGGGAACCCCCCCCTCAAATTACAATGCATAAAAAAAATAAAAATGAGAAGGAACAAAAAGCAGTTGCTAAGCAACTGTGTCCTTCACTCCAAGAAGACCTCGCAACTGTGCAAGTTTGTGCTCGTTGAGGATATTGTTGAAGATGTAGATGTCTGCACGGATCTGATGAAGTAGATGCACCATTGAGATGTCCACACATATCCACTTTTTCTTCTTGTAATGAAAAATATCCAAATAAAGTTTGGATGAAACTTTGAAAACCGTGCAGCCATTTTCGGAAAAATGCTGAAATTTTGTTGATTTTAAAATGATCATAACTTCACTTCCCGGACTCCGTTTCGGATGATTTTTTTTTGAAATTGGATATTTTCCCGAGAGGAATTCAAATATCCAATTTGTTTCTTTAAATTTTGCTTAGAAAATATCAGAATCGAGTTTGATGTGCGTGGCTCCCTTTTTGTCTTCTGAGATGCATGCATTACGCATGGAAAAGTGTCTGCATGTGACCCCTGAGATGCATGTCGTATATCTTCCACATGAAATTCAGAAAACAAATCTGAAATGGCGTAGACATCATCTTCAATTAATGGAATACAAATTTGTGCAAATACTTTTGTAGAAGACTCTTCATGATAAGAGGCTTGATCTTCTGATGGCTTCTCTTCTGGCTCTATCTGTTCAACCTCCTGCATAAAATCTTCACAATATTCTTTATTCCTAAATAGAATCTCCAATCTGGTCCATAATTCATTTGGAGTTGATTCTTGTGAGTCATCATATACTTGATGGAGAATTTCAGGAGAAATAAACCAGAGGATACATCCTATGGCCATATCTTATCTATTGAGAAAATCGTTTTTCTCATCGGCGGAATCAGGCTCTACTTCCATTGCCATAGTCCTTCTCCTTCTCCTCGCTCTCATCCTCCACTATCGCCTCCTCCCCCAAATCATCTTCATGCTCCTCCTACTCCAAACACTCGGGTGCCTCCTCCATCTCAAGCTGCTCAATCTCCACCCTCCACTGACTAGTGGTGTCAATGTCATCCAATGAAATGGCCTCTATGTCAGGTTCTTTGTCAAGTTGCTTCACCTACATCCTTAGATTGTAGTAAACATATAGCAAGTCATTAAGGTGTTGGGTACCTAACTTGTATGAACATTGAGGGCCATAGTTAGTGATGGTAAATTGTAGTAAATTAAAATTTAAAATTAAAAAAAATATAAACAATTTAAATTTTGATTGTTGCTTTTTTGAACATTTCTAACTTGTTGTGCTTCTTGGAGTGTATCTTTTCAAAGACACTTCAATTGTGCTCACACCCTGATGAACTACAAGTTTGACTAAGCACTCGAACAAAAAGTTTCAACTTTTTGTAGCTCTGGGAGCTTTCCACCATAGTGTTTCCACCAAACATCTACAATGAATAAAATGAAAGGAAGACAACGAATTATATTCCATCAAGTAATAAATGTCAAATATAATATATAGAAAGGAATAAACAAAATTTGAAATTGAAGCTTACCTGGCATCCTTGTGGTCTCCTATCTTAGACATCTATATCATAGCCCAAAATCCTAAATGCCATCCTATATATCTGATTCTATTTAGAAATCTCTGAGCATTCAACTGGAGTCAACACCATCCTCTGAACTCAGTGGAGAAAACCATCAATGACCTCACCTTCAAAATTAAATCCACAAGCATAAGCGAATGCAAGGTTGAGGTAGAGCTCTGTTGCATGAATGGGACGATGGAGAGTGTTATTCCATCACTTATCAATCACACCCCATATTTGAGCTCTCTTGGTGAGTCCTTCCTCCCCCTTGTCCTCATAGTACCGGTAGATAGCTTCCTTGGCCCTATCCATGACCTCATACAAGTAGCCCATTGTGGGCTTCTCACCATCAACCAATCGAAGAACCTTTACCAAAGGTTCACTAATGGTACATACCTCACCTACTCCACTCTAAAATCTCTGGTTATGTCTCACAAGTTGGGCTATGGCTTGCCCATCTTGTTTGGTGCTATAGACACAAGCAACCCGCTCATCAAAAAGAAACATTCTATGGCTTGTCCATCTTGTTTGGTGCTATAGACACAAGCAACCCGCTCATCAGAAAGAAACATTCTCTGTAACTCCAACATACTCTTAAGGAGTGACTGAAGACACATGAAGCTGGTGGCGAAACGTGTGATCGCAGGACGCACCAACTCTCTGTTCCCTGTGAATTGTCTCATGAGTGAAAGAAAAAATGTGTGATTATATATATATTGTCACACTCCAAGCTGAATCAATGATTTCCTTGATCCAAGGAAGTTTACCCATGTCCTCTAGCATCAAATCAATGCAATGGGCGACACAAGTACTCCAGTACAAGGATGGATACCTCTCCATAAGCATCCTCCCAATAGCAACATAATTAGTAGCATTGTTCGTAATGACTTGGACAACATAATATGAGCGTATCTCTCAGATAAAGCCATCCAACAACTCACATAATAGTTGTGCATCTTTTGTATATGTACATGCATCAACACTTTTGACAAACATTGTCCCCTTGGAACATTAACCAAGAAGTTTAGATTTGACCTGTGCTTCCCATCAGTCCACCCATCTGACATCACGGTGCATCCAGTGGTCTTCCATGTTTCTCTGAGCTGAGCTAATCTTTGTGTGCAATTGACCTTTTCCCCTTGAAGGAGACACCCTCTCAAATCATGATAGGAAAGGCCCCTATACCCCGGGCCAACAATAACAACAACTTCAAGCATGGAATGGTAGAAGGGGTTATGTGCAATGTTAAAAGATATATCACTCCAAAGAAAACATTTGGCCACAAGCTTGTCGACCTTCTCCTTCTCTTTTTTTAAATCATTGAACGAATAGAAGGTTGCCCCCCAGGTGTTGATCTCGACACAAAGAAAGATGAGGTTGGTGAGCAGACAGTAGAAGTTGAGGGCCATGTGGCTGAGGAGTGGGATTGTGGTCCCCCTTGGAGGCACTTGTTCCAATGTTTCTACCTTCAAGTTTGTTTTTGTGAGCCTCCTTCGCATCCCTCTTATTAGCCATGTCAATGATTGCTTGGTTTGCAATACTCATAACTTTCGGGTTAGTATTGTCACAGGCATCCACATCAAACCCACTAATTTTGGCAAGGTGGTATTTCAAGCGGCTAATTCCTCCATAAATGTTTTTGCCACAAAGATTGCATGTCAATATTTGTCTATTGGGAAGTTCTACTTGTTCACCATACATCCACATTGGATCCAATGGCTTCGGCATTTTGTTTAGGTGAAAATCTTAAACCTATGGCACAAAAAAAAAAAAAAAAAAACACACGATAATGCAAAGCTTAAATAATGAGAACTAGATGAATGTGGAATGATTGAATCATCCATTCAAAAACAACAAGAAGAGTCACATTGCAAACCCTAGCCCAAGTCTAGAAAAACAAACAAATGAAAGAAAAACGTTTTATACATACATGGAAATCTTGATGGTTTGAATCCCCACTCAACGATCTCTTCGCTACCGACAACATGCTCCTTGGCTTTCTCCTTCTTGGATAGATGCACAATGTTCTCTCTCACCTCTCTAGCTCTCTCACACTCTTACAATCAAAGAATGAAAAGAAAAAACCCCACCTGTGGCCTTAAAAACCAACTCCGATGCACTTTTTCGTGATTTAAGTCAGCAACCCGATATATTCCTTCAACTCGCGATATTTTCCTAATATATCTCAATATATTGAATGTGTCGCGACTCGCCACTCGCGACACATTTAATATATCGAAAATCGTGCGATATATTGATTCCGATATATTGGAGTGTCATTTAACTCGGCGATATATCTGATATATTGCTGAGATTTACAACATTGATTATGGTACAAGAGCAAAAGAGTTTGTACAAGATTTTGACAGGTGATTGCAGGGATAATTTTAAGAATGGAAATTAATATTAAAGTGTAGAAACCTGGGCTAATCTTACTAGTCCTTAATATGCAAAATGTAAAATGTTTGGGGAGAATTTTGTAAAAATATTCAAATTTCTAAGGATTTTATATTAGTTTCTATAAAATTTTGGCGATTTTAAGGTAAAATAATTTATTCTATGGAATTTGGGCGAATTATTTTTATAAAAAATGGAAATTGATGAATTTGTTTTTGGGAAAAACCATTGAAAATTTGCCCATTTGCGAAATTTAACCCCTAAAATTGTTAGGGACCTAATCCCTCACGTAGGTAGAATAATATATTTCCATGTAATAAAGGTCAATATTAATAAGGCCTAGCAATAAGGAAGAATAAGTCCAATGTAAGAAGACCTAATAGAAGCTTCTGCTTCTAGAAGGATCTTCCTCTAGATGATTCTTTTAATAGACATATTTAGTATAAATAGGAGTCGAGGGTATGAGAACTTTTGTCTTGGATATTATTGTAATAGAGCTCTACTCTGTTGGAGGTTGCCCCCTCGAAGAGGCAAGTGAACATTGCTCTCAGTAATCAAAGTGTTCTTGCTGGTATTACTCTGGTATCATTTTGGTATTATTGTGGTGTTGTTCTGGTTATATTGTTGTTCATCTGCCATTTCTAGCTATTTATTTCTGTTATGCATACTTTTTATATCTGGAATATTACAAGTGGTATCAGAGCACCTTCCTCGGCAGAAAATTGTGGGTTAATTTTTTTTCAGGGTAGAGACGTATTTCGACGTCTTTAAGCTACAAAGATCCGTCGTTACGCGCATAAACCTGCAGTGGGGGATTCTTACACGCAGGAAATACAAGTGGTACTTAAGCGCACATCTGTTGGCCACCCTTGTAACCCCTGTTGGTACCCCTTCGAGTGGTAGCTCATCAGACAATACCTGTATACGGATTGACCTAGATCTCCTAAAGCCCTCCATAGATAAATCGATCGACCGCCTGACTGCTATAGTGCCACCAAGAACAACACTCGGGAAGATACTCTTTAGTACCTAGGTAGTCGGGTAGTATGGCTAAAGGCACGGTCTAGCCTCCTTAGTTGGTGCCCTGAGATATTGAGCCGAGTACTATTGTTGGACCTTGCACGTATATCAAAGAGCTATAGCATTGGGCAAACCCTTGTCTGTAGAACCCTTGAATACCTAACCGTTGGGATGGAAACAAAAATAGAACAGACAAAATCTATTTCGGCGCAACTGTGTCTCCTGCATTCGAGTTGCGAAATTACTACACATTTCTTCTTGTTAAGCATTTGGGTATTTCATCACTGCAGTCTTCTTTAGATCTGAGTATAACTCCGCAGGAGTAAAAAAAAAGGAGTCTTGATCCTGTTGGCACCATTATTTGAGACCTATTCTGTTGGATTTCTCTCTTCGCCCTTATCGCAATCATACCTATCATTTTTCCGCAATTTTTTTTTTGTGGACCCGACCCCCTTCCAACACCCTTATTTGGGCTTTACCCCATTGGATTCAACTCGTCGCCCTGATCGTTGTGATACACTTCACTCATAACCCATTTTCTGTGTGGTCCCACCTACCCCTTTTCATGTTCCCTTATCATCATGGCCCATACCCATAGCCAAGACTTGGAAGCTCACTTCACTACCTTGCACTCTAATTTCACAGAAACCCATCAAGAAGTGCGACAACTCAGTGCCAATATTGCCACCATCAATCAAAAGATGCATTCCTCCATCGCCGCCTCAATCGCGGAACTCAAACAAGAGCTCAAACAAGACATTACTACCCAGCTTGAATCTGTCACTACGATGATTTGCGCCAAACTGCATATCCCTGCAGATCTTCCCTTATCTGACCCACCTTTGCATACCGAAAGTGAAACTTCCTCTCATTCCTAGAATTTTCAGCCTCATCACTTTTAGCGTGACCTACGCCTTCCACGTGTGGATGTGACCAAATTCGATGGATCGGATCCCACTGGCTGGGTAACTCAAATGGAACATTATTTATCTTTGTATGGCATTACGAATGAGTTGGCCAAACTCCGGTATGGTGTTCTCCATCTAGATCAAGAACGTTGGCAATGGAGAAAAAATGCCCGCCAGGGGTATGTGGCTTGGACACACTTTGTGGCAGAGCTTTATGAACGCTTTGACACTGACAACAACCATTTAGGCCTTTGACAAAGTTGAAACAATCTGACACAGTGGAAGACTTTATAATTGCTTTTGAGCAACTGGCTTTTCGTATAGAGGGCATGTTTGATGCTTTTTTCCGAAAATGTTTTATCAGTGGCCTCAAGGATGAGATTCGTGCTCATGTCCTTATGGCTCGACCTCAGAGTTGGGTGAACGCTACTAAAAGAGCTAAGGAAGCACACCAGGTTGTCTCTTCTCAAAACCGAAAACTCTCCTTTATTCCTCGCACTAAACCAGTAACTCCCACTCCTCCTTCTACTCCACTAAATATCCAAAAATTGACTAGGGCCGAAATGGCTGAACTCCAACTCAAAGGCCTTTGTTTTAATTGCCATGACAAATATTTTTCGGAACACAAGTGTAAGGAACAAAATCCTTTTATGGCCATCTCAAAGGATGTTTTGGAAGAGGATGTTGAGGCTCCCCTTGTGTCAGTGTCACCTGAACCCACGGACATAACCCCTCCCTCAGACCCTCCCGAAGTAGAACCAGTCATTTCCCTAAATGCTCTCACTAGCTTCTCTGCTCCCCAAACCCTCAAGCTAATTGGTTACATAAAGCATAGGAAGGTCATCATTCTTGTTGATAGTGGAAGCACCCATAATTTTATTCATCGCCGCATTGCCCAAGAAACTAATTGCTATATCCGTGCAGTCAATAATTTTCA
Source organism: Picea glauca (assembly GCA_000966675.3). Classification (NCBI taxonomy): domain Eukaryota; kingdom Viridiplantae; phylum Streptophyta; class Pinopsida; order Pinales; family Pinaceae; genus Picea; species Picea glauca. The sequence continues at coordinate 364,483 of JZKD02S2133639.1, forward strand.
AATCATGATTGTCAATGGCGGGTCCATGAAATGTGGAGGGCGTTTTGAAAATGTGCGTCTCCAAATTGGTGAATGCCACCTGACATCTCATATGTTTGCTATCGACATGGGCGGTTGTGACATTGTGTTTGGTGCAGAATGGCTAAGGACTTTGGGTCCCATTCTCATGGATTTTAAAGAATTAACCATGCAATTCGACTAGGAGGGCCAACAAGATAAGTTCCAAGGCATCACCGTCGGTTCCCCGGAGATCATTAGTTCCCATCGCATGGAAAAGCTGCTCAAAAAAGGTCATTCTGGCATTATTTCCCAACTCCATGCCATACAAGCAACTGAGACACCCTCTGTGCCGCAGGACCTCCTATCCATCCTCTCTAAACATCAAGTGGTTTTTTTCACTCCTCAGGGACTTCCTCCTTCCCGTGGTGTTCATGATCATTCCATTCCCTTTGTCCCAGGAAGCCTTCCTCCCAATATCCATCCCTATCGTCACCCCTTTTCTCAAAAAAATGAAATGGAGAAAATTGTTCAAGACCTGCTCAACGCAAGCGTTATTTGCCCTAGTATGAGCCCCTACTCTTCACTTGTGGTCATGGTCCTTAAGAAAGAAGGTTCTTGGTGCATGTGTCCTGACTTCCGCGCTCTCAACAAACTCACCATTAAAGACAAATTTCTCATTCCTGTCATTGATGACCTCTTGGATGAATTGAGTGGTGCCCAACTCTTTACTAAACTTGATCTTCGTTTTGGCTATCACCAGATTCGTATGAAAGAGGCAGACATTCCTAAGACTGCATTTAGAACTCATGAGGGCTACTATGAGTTTTTGGTCATGCCCTTTGGCTTGTGTAATGCTCCCTCCACTTTCCAAAGCCTCATGAATCATGTCTTTCATCATTTTCTTTGTCATTTTTTTTAGTTTTCTTTGATGATATCCTCATCTATAGTAAAACCTGGACAACCCATTTTGCTCATGTGGATCGAGTTCTCCATCTACTCTCTTAGCACCAACTTTTCCTCAAACAATCTAAATGTGTTGTTGGTGCCTCGAAAGTCGAGTACTTGGGTCATCCAAAGAATTTCAAAAGCTTGCGTGGATTTCTGGGTTTAACAGGCTATTATCGCAAGTTTGTTAGGAATTATGGAAAGATTGCGACACCTCTCACTGCACTCCTTAAAAAGAATTCTTTCACTTGGACTCCAACAGTTGCTCAGGCTTTTCAAACCTTGAAGATGGCCATGTGCACCACTCCAGTCCTGACCCTTCCTGATTTCACCAAGACCTTTGTCCTGGAATGTGATGCTTTCGGGAAAGGAATTGGTGTTGTCCTTATGCAAGAGGGTCGGCCTTTGGCCTTTACTAGCAAACAACTATCCGAGCGCAATTTGGGCAAATCAATCTATGAAAAGGAAATGTTGGCTATTTTGCATGCCGTGGATCTTTGGCGCCCTTATCTATTGGGGCAATGCTTCCAAATTAAGACAGATCATCAAAGCCTCAAGTATTTTCTGGAACAACGCCTTTCCTCCCCAGAGCAACAAAAATGGGTGACTAAGCTCTTTGGATATGATTATGAGATCATTTACAAGAAAGCCAAAGACAATGTGGTTGCTGATGCACTTTCCAGAAAATATGAAGATGAAGGGTCCATTTTTTCTCTCTCCTTCATTTTACCAGATTGGCTCCAAGCTGTTCGCCAGGAATGGCTACACAATCCCAAAAGTTCGCATCTGATACAACAATTGCAGTCCAATTCTCCAGTTTCCCCAGGGTACTCTTGGCTCAATGATGAGCTTCGATACAAAGGCCGTTTGTATTTAAGTAAAAAGTCAAAACTTAAATCTACGGTACTTTCTGAGCTTCATGCTACGCCTACAACTGGGCACTCCGGGTTTACCAAAACCTATGACAGGGTCAAACATTCTTTTTTCTGGGATGGTATGAAACAAGATGTTCGTAATTTTGTGGCTGAATGTGATGTGTGTCAACGCAACAAGGGAGAAACAATCAAATCTCCTGGCACACTACAACCGCTTTCGATTCCACCTGCTATTTGGCGGGATATCTCTATGGATTTTATTGTAGGCTTACCTAAATCGGGCAATAAATCAATCATCATGGTGGTAGTTGATCGTCTTTCCAAGTATGCTCATTTCTGTGCTCTTCAACACCCATTTATAACATCCATTGTTGCTCAACTTTTCATGGATCAGGTCTTCAAGCTTCGTGGCATGCCGCATTATATTGTCTCTAATTGCGACCCAACTTTCACCAACAATTTTTGGCAAGAACTGTTCAAGTTACAAGGCACCCAATTGCATCTCAGCACAACTTATCATCCCCAGAATGATGGTCAAACTGAAATTGTTAACAAGTGTTTGGAAACATATTTGAGGTGTTTTGCATCGGAAAGGCAAAATCAGTGGGTTCAATGGTTACCACTAGCTGAATGGTGGTACAACACTTCGTACCATACAGCTACCCGCATGACTCCTTTTGAAGCGGTATATGGACAAAAACCACCTTCAGTTCTCTCATATTTGCCAGGTGTCTCGAAGGTCCAGGCGGTTGACCAAACACTTACAGTTCGAGAGGCTATTCTTCGTACCCTCAAAGAGAATTTGGTCATGTCCCAGAATCGCATGAAGAAACAAACAGATCAAGGTCGCTCTGAACGTCAATTTGTAGAAGGAGATCAGGTGTTTCTTCGACTGCAACCCTACAAGCAAAATTCCCTCAAGGCCTACCATTGTCAGAAACTGGTGCCCAAATTTTATGGTCCTTATACCATTCTCAAGCGTGTGGGACAGGTGGCCTATTAGTGAGCTTTGCCCAGTTATTCTAAGCTCCATTCTGTTTTTCATGTTTCCTGCTTAAAGAAGGTGATTGGAACTAAGTGCCAAACTCAAACCAACATTCCCGAGTTGGACGAAGAAGGCTCCATTTGGCTACAGCCACAAGTAGTTTTGGACCAGCGTGAGCATCGTCTATGTCAGCGAACCATCAAGGAAGTGTTAGTCCAGTGGAAAGATACAACTTCAGCAGATGCCACTTGGGAACCCGCTACCATTTTGCAGCAATTTCCCCATCTCAGGCCCTAGGGACAAGGTTGTTTTTAAAGGGGAGGACATGTTAGGGACCTAACCCCTCACGTAGGTAGAATAATATATTTCTATGTAATAAAGGTCAATATTAATAAGGCCTAGCAATAAGGAAGAATAAGTCCAATGTTAGAAGACCTAATAGAAGCTTCCGCTTCTAGAAGGATCTTCCTCTAGATGGTTCTTTTGATAGACATATTTAGTATAAATAGGAGTCGAGGGTATGAGAACTTTTGTCTTGGATATTATTGTAATAGAGCTCTGCTCTGCTAGAGGTTGCCCCCTCGAAGAGGCAAGTGAACATTGCTCTCAGTAATCAAAGTGTTCTTTCTGGTATTATTCTTGTATCATTTTGGTATTATTGTGGTGTTGTTCTGGTTATATTGTTGTTCATCTGCCATTTCTAGCTATTTATTTCTGTTCTGCATACTTTTTATATGTGGAATATTACAAAAATCATCTATGGGTGATTGTTTCAAGTTCATTATGTACATGGGGTGCATTTTATTGCTTACCTTGGTATTCCTGATTGCCTTTTGCAGTCTAAATTGTTGTGGTGCCTCCCCTTACTTTCCAGTATAGCTCACGCGACGTGTTTGCAAGGCAGACTTGAATTGATTCTCATATACCATGTTATGCTTTAATTTAGTGTTTTGGTATTCCTGATTGCCTTTTGCAGTCTAAACTGTTGTGGTGCCTCCCCTTACTTCCCAGTATAGCTCACACGGCATGTTTGCAAGGCAGACTTGAATTGATTCCCATATACCATGTTATGCTTTAATTTAGTGTTATTGTATTTGTTAGGTTATTTGATTAGATCCTGTTAGCAGTTGTTTGCATTGCAAATCTAGTCAGGATACAGTAAATCAGAGTCAAAGATACTAATAATAGACCACATTCAGGTGGTTGGTTTCCAAATTATTCCTTCAAACCTTAAAGTGATCCAAACTAATAGGCAGTAAAGTATTTAATACCTTGGTTTATCATGTTGAGTTAGTAGGTTTACACGTTATTTAATAGACGGGACTTTTAACTCTTCACTTTGTAGATATTGTTATGAAAGAGCTTCACGAGTTTCCTCCACCGGGGATGGAAACATTGGGTCTGGTGTTTGAACCTTTTTATTCTCTGCTGGTCAAGTCATTTGATAAGCTTTTAGTGAATATAGTGAAATCGATGTGATTGATAGTGAGAAACATTAAAAAGCAATTTCAAAAGGAAAAAACCAAAAGTAAAAAGCATACTGAATGCTACAGGAGTATTGCTGTACGCCATGCCTGACCCTTGTTTATGATGGGATTTTATAGCAATAACTGGTTTGGTCTTTTTGATTGGTGGTTTTGTTTGCCAACAACTCGCCATTGTTCAGTATTGATATGTTGTTTTATTTACTATACAAAGGTTTTGTCGTCGCCAAGAAAAATATTCTTGCGTGCCTCTTGAGGGTTATAGTGGATAGTATGAAAAAAATGTCCTCCAAAGGGAGATCACTTTTATATATATATATATAAACGATAGGAAACATTTGGCCGTAAATGTTTATGTAGGCTTCCATAAAATCTATGCTCTTCGTATTTGATGAATATTCAACAAACCATTCTAGTCAAATCCTAAGAAATATTTGTAGATAGAATGCCGATAAACATGTTGTATGAAATATTAAAATGTTTCCCCTTCTCTTTCCTTATAGAAGTTTTCCTTAGCTGACCTATCATACTTGTAATTGTACCAGGTTTCTCCGGCTGCTGATTTTCAAAAGGATTTGGGATTAGATAGTTTAGACACTGTTGAGCTTGTGATGGCTCTTGAGGAAGAGTTTGCTTTTGAGATTCCAGATAATGAAGCTGATAAAATTAACTCAGTCAATATTGCAGTTGACTTTATAGCTTCGCATCCTCAGGCTAAGTAGTGATTAAACATGTTTCATGGAAAATCATTGTGTTTCATAATTATTGCAGTTTAATTTTCAGACTAAAGAGATATATCACATATTTGACATTTCTGAGATGTATGTTTGCATCAATAATTTGAAGATTTTATTCTTTCAATGTACTAATTGAGTTGTTCAAAGTGACAACTTCAATAGTGGTGAGATGATTGTAAACTCTTGATATTATCTATATTAGGTTTTGATGCATTTAAAATAAGAATAAGATTATCACGAGCTACTTTGGTTATTGTGGTATTCATTTTATAAGAACATCACAAGATAGTCATTACATAAATGTTTTCTCCTGCTTATAATTAGTTTAGGTCAAATTTATTCAATTCAGATTCTGATATTTTTATGTGCTAAACATTCAATTCAACATAAAGGCCCTATGTGCATGTTAGATTTGTCGACCCCACTAAATCCTTGTGCATGCTAGTCTTGTTAATGTTATGCACCAAACACCCAAATACCGTAAAAAGAGAGAGAAGTAAATCCATGCCTTGAGAACGAGTGAGAATAATGAATGTGAAGTTTCTTCGAGAGGGCAACCTCCTTTTACCATAGAACAAATGTACAATATGAGATGGTTTCTAAAACCAGGTCTCCTAGGTACATATAGGAGACAAATGGTACGATTACAATTAAAGGGTATAGCTGGCAACACTAATATAACAATATAAATGTAACAACTCAATATCTAGGGCTTAACAGTTAACCCCACCAAATCCGTGCATGAATCTTCTCATGCATGTTAGATTTGTTAACTCCATACCAAAACCCCCTCTTGGTAACTAAGAGGAGGATGGGGAAGCAAAGAGTAATGGTCTAACAGTGAATTCTCTCAAAGGAAACAGATCAAATTGGAAGAAAGCAGGCAGAATTATGCCTGTGACGTTTGAATTTACTAAGATCTGTCCAAGAAGTCCTTTTAGTATGCCACAAAAAATAATGTTTGCAGCCAATAGGTAAAAAATTATTGCACAGTACTTGGAAGATTCCCATGGTAGATCTTTTAAAACAATGAATCAACAATGGTGGCATTTTCAATGGAGGAAGTTCAGGATGTGTGCTTCTATCTCCATGCTCGACCCTTGATAGTAAAGGAGGTTCTTTTACCCACTTGATTTCTTAGAAAATGAGCAATTGTGGCATGGAATGATGTAGTCCACCAAAGAGTACATTTGAACCAAAGGGCAAATGATTCTTCAACATTTAGTTTGGGAGAGCCATGGGTTTTCAAAAACAAAGGATTGTTCTTAAACAAGCAGATTACCATGTTCACAATAGAGTCCCTATGATTGTTAGAGGCTCTAGTCTACATATGATGATCACCTAGATGAATTTTGAATCTAGAGTACACTTGTGAAGATAGGGTCAATCTTTGTAATTGTACTCATGTTGGATCTTCAAGGAGTAAAATATGCATGCACGACGAGGGGGCAAGTAGGAAATGTTGTTATAGGGGAACGCCTCATAGATCACATAATCTCAAATGTGGGGCAATGTATGTAGAGAATCAAAGTACAAAGGGATTTCGTTTAGGTGTACAACATGTTATAGAGCATGCCACTTACACAAAGATGTTCATTGTTTCACCAACAATAGGTTAAGTAAATGATCGAAGAGGTTGACAAAGGGATATAACTTGTTAATTAACTTCAAAGTGTTGTCCAAGGGATATAACTTGTTATTCAACTTCAAAGGAAAGTAAGCAAGATCAAGCTAGACAACCAAAACATTTTTGAAGGGGGTTAACAAGTAAAATATCTCGCCAGGTTAGGCCAACCTAAAGTAAGGAGTTTTAGGATGGACCTAGAGAAAATAGGGGAAGGCAAGGAGGTGACCTAAGATCTAAGACCCTACGAGCTTGGGCCAAAATGAATAAGTATTTAGGTGACCTAAGAGCTAAGACCTTACGAGCTTGGGCCAAAATGAATAAGTATTTACAACAAAATACTATAAAAGGTTCAAATAGTGGGGATTTTAAAGCAATGAGAAGACCTCAATAAGAATGATCTCATGGAATATCTCCAAGCAACTAAAGATTATATAAATTGATAATTATTTAGACATCAAGCTAAGTTCACAAGCCCTAATGTTCGACGACAACATATCATCATGTGCTAGTGCATGGATATCGAGAAAGAGTTATGGATAATATTCTTTGGAGGGATGAGGAAGGTATTGATTTGATCATATTGACACCTAGATATATTGTTAATGTTTATGCCATTATTATAGTTCTTTGCATTTCATAAGATAAGAGCATAATAAGAACAAGATCACTGAGAAATACACATCCACAATAGACACAACATTTATCC
>JZKD02S2133639.1:376365-394228 GCA_000966675.3 Picea glauca
GGATTAATCTAATAATAAAAATAATAATAATGACATGATTAATCCACAATGGGGATTTAATCCAATAACAAAATAATAAGAATGCTCTTCGCAGTTACATTATTTCAACATATATCACTAGTATTTTGTAAGAGGATTCATAAAATTTGTCGAAGGCTTCTATTTTATTTCTAGTGTCATTTTTCCAAAGTCGATTATTAAAGTGAATGATAATAAAAAACAATACAACTTTGGAATAGATGGAAGATATGTAGGAAAGAATCATATGTCCACAATAGAAGCACCTTCTTCAAATCTATTTGGGATTTTTTACATTGTACTTTCACAATCAACACAATTGTCTTGAGTTGTGAGGTTTATTGCAAGATTTAGGCTTTGAAATTATAATGTTTGGAGGATCTCTAAATGATTAAAAGAATTACCAAAACATTGGCTCAATTTAATTCCTTAGTGTGAAATGAGCTTAATGATAATGATGCTGCTAGATAAGGTATTTGGAATGCTTTGCATGTTTGCACTTTCCTATGAGAGCTATACATGTGTTCAAACACATGAGAGAGTTTGTAATACCTTCCCTCCTATTTTATTGAGTTAGTGAGGTTTATTGCAAGATTTCGACTTTGAAATTATAATGTCAGGAGGATCTCTAAAGGATTAAAAGAATTACCAAAACCTTGGCTCAATGTAATTACTTATTGTAAATGAGCTTAATGATAATGATGCTTCTAGATAAGGTATTTGGAATGCTTTGCATATTTACACTTTCCTATGAGAGCTACACATGTGTTCAAACAAATATGAGAGAGTTTGTAATACCTTCCCTCCTATTTTATTGGGCAAAAGGGTTGATTATGACTATTGATGGACAAACAAGTTTTGTTTATCCTTAAGATCTATTGATACAAAGCATTTTGTATGGAAGAAATAATCGTGTTCAATGATGCAACTCTAACCCTGTTTTGTTTCAAAAGGCACTTAATTAGTAAGATCTATTAAGATAACTTTTTGTATGGAAGAAATGAGTGATTTGATGATGCAACCCATGTTTGTTCAATCACCAAGATAGATGCTAACAATATGGGAATTCATGTGAGTTGCACTAATAGGGGATGGTTGCCTGTGAAGAGTAAGCTCATTGTTGGTAGTTGAAACAGATAAAAACACTCATCAAAAGCTTTGAGAAAGAGACTCACTGAACAATATCCCCAAATATTGGGTGTTTGCAAAGTTGTCTAATAAATGAAAACCCACCAAAAAACCTCTTCTTTTGTTAGTGTCATCGATGTGATAATTTAGAAAAATAAAGCATTGCCACGAGGCCCTAAAGTCGAAACAATCACAAATTCCAAAGATGAAGTACATAAGAATAATAGTTTGACCAATCAACATGCTAATTAAGTTGTCAAACATCTTGTTGATGGACAAAAATGTTGCACTGAGAACTCAAAGATCGAAAAATAAATCCAAAATGTGCTATCACCTAACCCTTGAAAATGGTAATGCTCGAGGGAGGTAGACAAAGGGACAAAGGAAGATCTCTAGATTCTTGACATTAGCGACGACAAGGAGTTGACATCGATCTTGGACACTAAAAATAGTTTGATTGGGGAATGATAGCACAATGTAATTTACATAAGCACAATGTCGATCTATGAATTCCATGTAACACCTAAATCTCTAAGAAGATATGATGCAAACAAACCTCTATTATTTTCACAACTATTAAATAGTCTTTTAGACCATTTGTAGAATAACCAGGTCCACTTAAAATGCTTTGGTCTTTTCACATTTGACATTTGCCTTTTAGAATATCAAAATACACACAAACCCCAAATGATCCAAGTACATCAGGAAGGCTCGTTATTTCACATTTTCAGTGCTCAAATATTAAAAGGGCCAATGGAAAAGCTCAAACTATGAATATATCAAAGCATCTTTTTCAGGTATGCCAATTCAATATTTGGGGTCATACAGGAAAGCAATAACATGTTGCATAGTTCCCAATAGCGCAATTAACCCAAACCATCCGAGGTCCAACATTTGAGAAAAGTGGAATGAAGCTAATTTGTAAAAAAAATGAAACATCTAATAGCTTGAACATGAATACCAAATGTCTTGATGTTCAAGTGTATGCTATATTGGTACATTGGCTTGAATGTATGCCTATACAACATATTTGGAAAATATTCTCCTGCAATTTGTATGGAACACTATCTTTAAAATAAATAAAAAACCAAAAATGGGAAATATTATATTAAAAAAAGTTGTAGAATAGCTAAACACCAAGCATACAAAGTAATATTTTTTTGAAGTTTGATACAAATCTGGCAATTCTCATAAACCACATAAAAGAGTTTGCAAGAGTCTACAATTATTACATCCCAACTATACTTGTAGGTATGTTACTTAAAAAAGACACCTAATATTCTAATTGCTTTGCAAAACATAAATATTAACGAAATATATGGTTGTTATTAGCTTTGTTTTGACCTTCATTGGAAGGAAGATAATTTTGTTGTCCAATGTCCACGTCGTCTTTCATTTGATGCACTATCTCCTCGAAATTTGCTTGAACTAAGTTGATTAACATTTTGTGGTTTGAAGTTGTAGAGTGACAATCTTTGTTGAGGTTGATGACCATGTTCCTTAACATATTGCATTATATTTCCAAGACATCTATTTTATGCTTTTGTTGAATCGAGACATTCATAATTGTTGCATTTGGTGAAACGCATTGATGTTTATTTTCATGAACCTTGGAGGTCACCGAGAAAAGAGATATTCTATTGTATTGAATAGACTTTTCATGCTTTTGAAGAGCCCTTTGGATCCCCTTAGCTTCCCTATAATCAAAATTTCTAAACCCATAACAAAGATGGTTGAAGATGACAAAATCAAACTAGAACCAATTTGTGCTAGGAAATGACTTAGATCCAACACATAGAAAAGGTCCCATGTGCCACAAACCAACACATCCATGTAAGGCAAAGTGGGTTGGGTTTGCGTTTGAGCTTGATTAGCATTAGTTCCCACCATGGTGGAAATCAATGTATTACTCAGGTTGGGTGAAGGTAAACCAGTTGAAGGGGGACTAGTTTCAAGAACACCTGAACTAGATGGCCTCAAACGGGATTAGTGTTCAAAATCCAAAGAAGACGAACTTGCCAAATTCAAGGTTGACAAGCCCAAAGGTGGGCTAGGATGATTCACGCTAACTCGTTGAGCAAGAGATAAAACACATCCAAGAATACTCAAGGGATGTAATCCCCTCGAGCTACACGTGAGTCTCCTTGGGGGCTCAATGATTCCTAGGTGTAAATATCTCTCCTAAAAGGAAATCACTTTATTAAAGGCTAAAGTCACCAAAGTAATCAATCAAGCAAACAAAATGATCAAACAACAACAGTATGTGTTCAGGTGGTGCAACAAGTGGTTTCAAGTGGGCTTGAATCAAAATATAGGTGAACTAATTGAAGCTTTATGTCCTATCAAAGAAAAAAACTATTTCTTAAGAGATAATCTAAGAGCATTCAAACAAGCACAAACTATGGAAAAGGACCTTCCAAACAACTAACACCAAAGGTGTTGAAGTCCATTGTGTAGATGAGTGAAGGTATGAATGAGATAGTTATAACTAGGAGACAAAGGGTGATGAATTCCCAATGGCCCGTAGAAATGTGTCTCATGTGCCCTCCCTCCTACTAGAGCCACCTAGGTGAGAAACCTAGTAGAATGGCCACTAAGATACCTTTTCATGGATACATGGAAGGTTTCCTTTCCTTAAAGTTGAAATCAAATGGTCGAGGGATCTTCAATATTAAAGAGTTAGGAGTCTCGGTCAAAACTCTAGTCTCAACCTTGGCATTATCCACTCTGGAGAGTGCACCTCTTGCTAAACGAGTCTTGACCATATTCAATAGAAAGGATTTCAAGTTCCCTAAAAGACAACCACTATGTTTCAAAGGTGAAATGGTTGTGGCAAGTTATTTGGAGGCCTATTCCCACAACCCTAACTTAACTACAAGATTCTTTTAGGCCCCAAGGAGGGATTAAGTGTGCTAAGTTAAATGTTAATTTTAAGGCTAAGCTTGAGGTCATAATTGAAGCATATAATTAAGGCATAAAGTGGGTGCATAAATGGTGTGCTAAACTTCAAAATTAAATTCCTATAAAAAAAGAAATCAAAATAAATGAGATATGGAATTGAAAAACAAGCTAACAACTAAGATAAATACTCAAGTAAATGAAACTTTTTCTTTATCTTAACCAACTTTCAAAGGAGAAAGAGCATAAATCAATTCAAATCTACAAATAAAAGTTCCTACTTCCACCTAGCTAAGAACTAGGGTTAAATAAGCATGAAATTTCAAATTGAAAATCCAAAATAAAGAAGCTTAGAACTAAGAAGCAAGGGAGATTATTTTCTCTAACTTGAAAGACTTCCCAACCTGAAACAAAAACCTACTCTAAGTAAGGGATGGAAGCTAGAAAATAGATAACTAGCAAGAAAAAAAGGAAAATACTCAAACTTCACACAAAAACTCAAACCCTAGGACAAGTACTAATGCAACAAATGAGATTTTTTTTGTCTAAAGTTTTGGTAAACGAAGCACATCTAAAAGCTATTCAAGTAAGTCAGGGTTATGTCCTAAGCATATCGAAACATAAAGATGCAATACAACCAAAAGAAAACTCAAAAGCATAAGTTACTAAGAACCGTAGGGGGCTTTTTCTCAACCTATAGTATTTCTCTAAGAATGCATTAGATTCACAGTACCAATACCCTAAAGGATAAATAAACCTTATAAGAACACTACTCATGCCAAGACAACCAAACATGTAAAAAAAAATCAATTCTGGGAACCATGCTAAAAGGTACTTCTTTTCTTCGCGTTGGTAGTGCAGAAATAGGGGCATGTTCTTGTGTTGAATGAGTGTAGAACCCCTCCCCCCCAAAATAAAATTGTGTTGAATGAGTGCAGGTTTTGGGGGTAAAATATGTGTTGAACAAGTGCAAAAAAAGGTTAAAAAGTGCATTGGTTGAGAAAAGGATTAGGGAAGTTGTAGGCATGTTCCTGAGCTAGCAATGAAGGGTTTCCACTTGAAGGCTCCTATAGAAGCAAAACAAAAAAAAAAAAAAAAAAAATCTCCTAATTTCACTATGAGTGAAGAGGGTAAGGGAGGATGAGACACACAACCACAACCATAGAAGTAGAAATGATTATTTCCCTCATGGGAGTCACCAATCTGTGGTGTGCAATTTGTGACAAGGGTGAACAAACTACACTAACTTGATAGTTGTGTATCAAGCACATACAATAAAGGTTTTGGAATTAGAAACCATAACTCCAAGCTATGTCTACCATTCTCAATCTCACACTATTTATGAAAATAAATAAACAAAACATGAAATAAAAACCATAACATAAACAAAATCTTACAAAGAATGAAAGAATATCTCCATATCAAATAGATAGGCCAAAAATATACATGTCAAGAGAACTTGTAGAACACTTGTGGGCTCCAAAGCCCCCTCCTTGGGGTGGGCCATGGCTTCCTTGGTGTATGTATGATCCCCTCCTTAGTGTGCGAGCAAGATACTTGAAAATGAAATGCACTATCAAAAGGAAGAGGTCCTCAAGATTTCAGGTGTGATTTTGGCAATGTGTCCTTACTATGAATTGATGAGTTATGGATGGAGATATCTCAAGCTTTTATTTATAGGGAAAATATTGGTTAAACCCCTTTGACATGGTCTTCAAAGTAGTTTTTAAAGATGATAAAATCAAGGCTAAGAATAACAATTAGGATTTAGAATTTCCACTTATAAACAACTTCCCTTTTTTGAAAATGCAAGTCAGAAACAATCAAAATTGGTTATTTGACATAGTTGTGCAGCTTTTGGGGGTAATATCTTAGTTGCCCCTTTTGGCCAAAATCTGGGTTTGACTCGATAACTTCTAGAGGTCAAATGATGGTGGAAAATAGTATATTTCGGTAAGACTTGTGAAAATGTCACAAGTGAGCAATTTTTAGATGATAACATATTCCTTTGATTTAATCCCAACAAAAATTCCTTAATCAAGTTTCCCAATTCAACTAGGAATCAACTTCAAATCATTAACAAGGATAATCTCAACCAAATCCTATAAGTTTGCTTCTCATTCATACATATTGTTAAATCCACATCACGAATCATGTGCACAAGGCATGCGATATTCTACCCTTGTCTATAAACCAACATATATACTTATGCATTCATGAGTATTGAATGTTTCATTAGCTCATTAAACACTGATATCATTATGATAATTCTTATTCATAAACTATCTAGAATGATTATAAAAACTTCCAGAGAGTTTACTTCTAATATTGTTCATTCATTTCTTTCAAATATATAGCAAGCAACTTCAAAAGGGATAAGTAATTAATCAATTTTTTTTATCAAACATATTGTATACAACCTCCTTCATCTGCTATTGCTAGGGTCTTTCAATAGCATAAAAATGTTTAAATAGTTTGAAGAGATTCAAATTTAATTCTCTGTAAATTTTCACCCATAGCTAAGCTTTAACCCTAAATTACATCAAATTATTTCACATACATACAATTACGAATCAATTTATTATCAAACCCTAAATATAATTAATACATAATCCATGTATGAAGGCATATAAATGAGTAATACATTGTTATATCATTACAAACAACAAACCTAGAAATATAATTGCATTCTCAACCATTTTTCAAGCTTGAATCCAAAAATGTCACATACAAAATACACATGCAACTGTCTTGTTGATAGGTTATGCACACTTACTAAAATAAGGATTTTCTAAGTTGGAACTAAATAAGAAGATGCCTTATTACCTTAAAAATTAGTATATACCCCTTCTACTATCTATTGGCAACTTAATGCTTACTTCTCCAATCAAAATCATCATCGAAAAGAGAAATCCATAGCAAAACTACAAGAACTTGGAAATATTGTTAGAAAAGAGAGAATAGTTGTCTAAAAGAAAACAATATTCATCTTCAGGTTGCTCTACCAACAATAATATCCCAATCATAGCTCAATCTTGGAACATCTTCTCACAGATTCATTGTTTAGATGAGTAAGAGTAAGTTACTCCATACAATCTTTCCTTCAAACACTTAGTATATAATCCTATTATAATTTATTGAAACCTTATATTCATTTCCAAAACATAAAACAAAATTTTAAAAAATCACTTAATAATAACCAATACAGATTCTACATCTAACAACTCATTCTATGGTTTTCTTCGCTATTCTCCAATTATGGTTAATTCACAAACTAAAATTCAAGAATTTAAAGGAATATAAGTAAAGAAAGAAATAAATTATTCCATGAAACCCAACATATACTTCTCAATCTGTTTTACCAATTAGAATCAATATGCTTTACCAGTTAGAATTCTCAATTTGAGCTAACTTTGAACATTACTCCTTATTATTGTCAATTGCATTGGTATTTTCTTTGGAACTTACACAACATTATTACTTCATAGTAGAATTCACAAGCTTCAAAAACATTGTTGATTCAACTACCAACAACATGTTAGCTTCAACACTGGTTAGTGAAATCTTTTGATAACAACGATGAATAATTCATAATATTGACTATATGGCCCAATCATAATATGATCAACTCTTGAATATCAAAGAACTAAGAAAACCAAGCTTGCAATTACAAGATAACTAAAAATACCATTATACCTACTTAAAAGTTGTTTCCAACTAGTAAGTGAATGCTCCCACCTTTATTCTCTTAACCTTTTCCAACTCAACTAGTGCCAACCAATTTTCACCCATCGTTACTTTGGGAAAATTTCTTCCCTTGAGACCCTTAAGCTATGTGAGATCATAACCAAGAGTAGAAAACCATAACTAACCAACAAAATATGCACCGAAAGACTTGGGTATGCCAGTAGTAAAGTTGATAAGTGTGTCCCTGCAACTCAAATAAGGGGATTATTTTTCAACATTTCCTTCCTAATCTAGTTAAATTATCTTCATTTTAATTTTTCCATAATTTTCACAGTATTTTCATAACATTTCCCTACTATTTCTAGATGCTCCCCAACTCAAGGATACCTCCTTGTATTTATATTCCCCATGAATATTGACACCTCATCCTCATGCAAAATACCCATTTATTTAATTTCTCAATTACTTATTATCCACCCCTTAGGTGGGGGCTCCACCTTTTTCCTTTTTAATTTAATTTCATAATTACTTATTATTCACCCCTCCCCATGTGTCACTTGGAGATAATTCTCCATTATATAATTTCATTAATTAAATAATTCATAATTTTCATTAAAATATTAATCTTTCAAGTTTCCCCTTAAAAGTGGATCGTTTTCAGTTGAGTTAATAACATCATGGGATTTGCTTATAATTACTTCATGTTTTTTTGGAATCTAGAAGACTAGGTTGCTAGGGAGTAAGGGATTAACCTTTACTATATGCACCCCCCACCCCAATCACAAAATTTGAAATAAGGTCTCTATGCCCTTATTCCAATGGCAGAAATACTCTATGTAGGTATGATACCTCTACTCCTAGATAGTGGGTATGTCAACAATTGACAATAGTCAGTTTGTCAACGACTCAATTTCCTTATCCCTACATGTTATTTAAAGGGAATTTGTGTCTCTATCTTGGGATTGATTAGGCAACTTGATCACCACGAATCATCCTCATAACTGATTGGGTGGCAAAAGCATTGCTACTTATCCTTGGGATCAAGTGGGTAAACACCATTGCTCTATAAATTGGGACCAAGTGGGTGAAAACCACTACTCTATCAACTAAGACCAAGTGGGTGAGTAAAAGCATCACTACTCATTGCCAAGGACTAAGTTGATACACAAGGATACCTCAACTCATCTCAAGACAACCAAAACCAAAACCTCTCGGTCACGTCCTACACCCATATGTTGGAAATCTGGCAAGGCTTCACCTTATATCTTTCACATGTATGAACACACATACAAATATCAAGTAGATTGGCAACATAAATAATAAATCAACATCAAATTTTCATCCTAATAAGTTACCTTATGTAGGTTTTATTATCAAACTCACATCATGGAGTTCTCCTAGATAGTCATATGCACCTATATCATCCTTTAGGTGGCCAATTAATTGAATCCCTAAGACCACTAAAATCATATCACAACATATACATATAGATATGAAAAACAATTAGACAAGAGTTCATAATATGATAGTTTAGTAAGCCCCATGACCTTAGCTCGAGTCAACATAAAACATATCCATCTAGGAGTTCTATAGGTCCTGTCAACTTGCCACATTTTATACTTCCTCAGAAACATCAATAGTTATTTCATCATCATCATCATCATCATATGTCCAAGTATCAACACATACATAATCACATCCACATTACTCTAAATAGTTCCACAACAAGAATACATGTATCTCATCACTGGATAACAATCATACATATCATAGGTGTATACTGTTATACAAATATAAATAAGTAAACAAATTTACCCAATATCCAAAAGAATACATATAATAGTGCCTATAAATCATTAGTTTCTAAGCCATAAATAACGTAAGTATTTTATTCTACCAAGGTTAGACATCCCAATCCTCTACAAAGGAAATATAGGAAAAGAGGGGAAATACATAAAAACCTTCAAGCTATTCGCAATATACATTGAGGGCATGATTGATTCATTTTTCAAAGAATGGTTTATCAATGGTTTAAAAGAGATGATTCGAGCACAGGTCTTGATGGATCACTGTGCTACTTGGTTGGAGGCCTCTCAAAAATATAGAGAAGTGAAAATAATGGTTGATGCACAAACAAAAAGACCCCCTTTTATTCCTCAACCATAACCCCCTCTAGCACATACCACCAATCCCTTCCCCTCTTAGCCCTTGTGAATCCACTAGTTGACCTAGGAAGAAGAGGCCAAACACCAAAGCCTCAAACTTTGTTATAATTGTGATAAGAGGTATTTCAAAATGCACAAATGTAAAGAACATAAATTATTTCAAATTGATTTTTCCCAATCTAGCCATCATGGGGAAATTTTTTAGGATGCCACTCACAAGTGGAATTAGTGGACCCCACACATCCTCCTCAAGAAGAACCCACCTTAGAAGGAACCCCAAATTTCCCTCAATGCTTTTTCAACAATTTCAGCTCCTCGGACCTTGAAGTTGATTGGCTACTTCAAACATTGAAAGGTGACTGTCTTAATTAACAATGGTAGCAACCACAATTTTATTCATTAGTGAGTGGCCTAAGAAACCCATTATTATGTCCATGCAATGCACGATTCAAATTATGATAGTTAATGGAAGTATGATGAAATGTGGTGGAAAATGTGATAATGTGAAACTTCAAATGAGGGACTATTAGCTCAAATCCCACGTGTTTTCTATTGAAATGGGTGGATGTGATGTAGTTCTTTGATCTGAACCTAGGGGGTGATTAGTTTTTGATAATTGTTTGATCCCATGACTCCTCCAAAGGGTCAGTTATAGATTGTTTTATTTGAGCGAATTGCAATTAAAGGTATAGTTGAAGTCTTTATAGACTTGAATCCAAAATAAATAAAAGCCTCCTTTAGCTTCCTTATGTGTTATATGTCATGCTTGCATTTAATATTCTATGTGCAAAAATTCATGAAAAGAAACATAAGAACATAATACACATAATAGATATGACACTTCCCTTGATAACGGAGTTCACCCGATGTGGGCTACGTCTTCGGGTCACGCTCCAAAGCTTGACCGCTTCATTATCCTCGTTGTAATGATGTCTCTTATTTACAAGTTGTAAGGCCAAAGTACCTTTTCAGTGACGACAACAAGAGATCGCAATGTGATCAGGAATGTTTACAATCTTCACAAGTTCTCATGGTCATGAGGCATCCATGATGCTGACATGGAAATCATTCCCACATACTCAATACAAAAAAAGAGGAAGAATAATAAATGACCCCCATCATCATGGATCCATAGAATGCATTAGATATGCTGCTCATATCCAAGCATATATGCAGCCCATACTCAGATCCTCAAACTACGAGATTCTTGATTGCTTCTTTGGCCACTTATCATCAAAGTGCCACAAATTCTCTATCATGTGTAGCTGATTTTTTTTTATGCGTAAGAAGAGAAGAAAGGAAGAAATAGAAGGAATAAGTTGATCTTTCTGCGTTGCTACAACCTCTCCATGCTCCTTCAGACCTACAATGCTACAACATTCAATGAGAAAACAACATAATAAAAATCATGCTTACATTGGCTCTTCCAGAATTTAGCCTGCTAATCAGAGTCTCTGTTGCTGAAACAAACATCGCCATTGGATTCACGTCATCGAATTACCCAAAAATGATTGTCAAATCATCTCCATCGGGCACTGTCACCTTTAGGCCTTCTTTGGACCTCTGCCTTGATCTATGTGCAAGCCTCTGCAATTAATGCACTACATTGAAAATCATGCCTGGTACGGACTAGGCACACTCTCCTCTGTCTCGTGCATTGGAGAAAATCAATTCTTAAATTAAGAACTAAGCGGAATTAACAATGTGGGCGTTAGCCCAAGTGGTCGATGAAGATATATTAAGGCATATCTGTTAGGGGAGATCCCAAGGTAAAAACCGCGGGCCTCCCATTTTACCCCTCCATTGAACCTTACCATCGGATTTGGCGGATTTTTGAGATATGTCGCTAACTCTGGCAGAAGTCACTAACTTTGGTGGATTGTTGAGATATGCCACCAGTTTTTGGTGGAACTACTCCAAGTTTGGCAGACTGGGGTTGGCCGTTGGCCAACCCCCCCAACCCCTTTTTTAATTTGGAAAATTGGTTACGCGCTCTCATTGGGAATTTTTCTGCTTCCACATGGCAACCCATGATTGGGCCACGTGACGACCATCCATTGGCCCATCTGTCTGCCAAGTCATATGTTGATTGTACCTGTTGATTGGATGCCACTTGTCGCGCTTTCCTTAGGCCATGTGGCATATCCTGGGTGGTGCCACGTGGTGTCAGCTGGGGGTGCCACATTTCACAATTTCATTGGCCCATTTGGCGGCCTAAAGTGTCAAATCAACATGCCACATGGCACGTTGTCATTGGGCCATGTCAACATGTTGACGTCACTGCCACTGTGCTTACCACGTCACCTTCCACGTCCTGTACAGATGCCACATCACCTGCCACATTCTGTATGGATGCCATGTCACCTACCATGTGGTTGTATTGATGCCACGTGTCTGTCATGTGGCACTTCCTCATTGGTCCACATGTCGACCTGAAAATTCCAAAAATGGGTGACATGTGGAAGCCTCTAATGTTGCCATGTCATCATGACATGTATCGATCTATGATAGTGCCATGTACCATGTACAGATGCTGATGTCAGCTGTACGGATGCTGACTCATCCTTGCTGACTGGGCTAGGTTGACTAAAACTTTTACTGTGAATATATTTCAATCCGTAACTCCGTTTGACGAATCGTTTACATCGTTGGAAATATTACGACACACTCTTCGCGATGATGTCATTTTTTCTAAGCTTTGAGGACTTTGAATATTTTCCTTTTCTCATTTGTCGAGGCCATTCTGAGCCTCCTGGGACACTTCTGAAACTTCTGTGATGTTCCTTAGATCCTTCTGGATCATTCTTGAAGCCTAATGGCTATGAACATTGGATCTAGTTACCATGGTTTTCAAAGAATTATACATGAGCTCCACCATGGAGGGCCAACAACATACCCTTAAGGGGATCATGTCCAACTCCTTAGAAATTGTCAGCTCTCACCATATGAAAAATCTATTGAAGAAAGGCCAGTCCAACATTATTTCCCAATTCAACGCCATTCAAGTTTTGGGACACCCCCTACATGCAATTCACCCCTAATGTACAGTTGATCCTCACTAAGCATCAACAATTACTTGAAACACCATGTGTCTTACCCCTCTCACATGTTGAGTATTATATGTTATTCCATTCATTCTAGGTAGTCAATCGCCCAATGTTTGTCCCTATATGCACCCTTTTGCACAAAATAATGAAATTGAAAATATTATTCAAGAATTATTGGAGGCCATTGTCATATGTCCCAATACTAGTCCTTACTCCTCTCTAGTCTTCATGGTATTGAAGAAAGAAGAGAATTGACATGTGTCTAATTGACTTCCATGCTATTAATAAGTTGACCATCAAAGAAAAATTTCACATTCTAGTTATTGATGATCTCTTGGATGATCCTCATGGTGCCACGTTCTTCACTAAACTAGATATTTTCTCAGTCTACCACCAAATTAGGATGATGGAGGTGGATATTCCTAAGACGATTTTCCACAACATGAAGGACATTATGAGTTTTTAGTGATTCCTTTTGGTCTTTGCAATGCCACATCCACCTTTCAGAGCCTCACAAATATACCTTTCCTCCTTTCCTATGAAATTTTGTGCCAACATTCTTTGATGATATATTGATTTATATAAAAACATGGAAAGCACATGTGGAGCATGTTGATAAATCCCTCCAATTAATTCAAGATAAATTATTCCAAATGTGATTTGATGCTTCTAAAGTGGAATACTTGGGTGTGCGAGTGGATTCTATGAAAAAGTGAGGCTATGCAAGATTGGTAACGCCTTGAGACTTTGAAAATCTTACAAGGTTTCTTAGGAGCCATAGGCTACTATAGGAAGTTTGTAAAGAATTATAGGCAAATTGTAGCTCCATTAACCACCCTACTAACAAATAATGCCCTTGTATAACACAATGCCACAAAGTAATCCTTTTCATACTTAAAATAATCCATGTGTACTACACTCGTCTTAGTAGTGCCTGATTTTAATAAGGCTTTGATCTTGGAATGTGATGCCTCAAGAAAATGTCTTAACACAATGTTGATGGAAGAGGGATGCCCATTAATATTCACCAATAAAAAATTGTGCGATAGAATTTTGGGCAAGTCCAACAATGACAAAAATATGATGGCCACCCTTCATAAATTCAATACTTTGGCACCCATATCTCATTGGAAGGTGCTTATATATCAAGATGTCTAGACCATCATACTTTGAAGTTTTTTTTGGAATAGAGGCTAACATTCCTAAAGTAGCACAAGTGGACCACTAAGATTCTTAGGTATGATCCTAAAATCATACACATGAAGGAAAAAGATAATGAAGTGATTGATGCTTTGTCTCAAAAATATGAGGAGGAAGGATCTTTCTTTACTTTACCCTTACTGATATTGTATTGGCTCACAAAATCCTGACAAGAATGGTTGGAAAATGACATAGTGGTTCAACTCATCCAAAGAATTCAAGAAGATCATGATCCCCCTGAGGGTTATACTTAGTTGTAGGATACCTTGTGGCATAAAGGGAATATTTTTCTAGTACATAAGTGTACTTTAAAATAGGGGTTGTTAGAGGAGTTACATTCATCTCCTTCAATATGTCACTCTGGATTTCAAAAAGCCTACAAATAAGCTAAGTGCTCTTTCTTTTGGGAAGACACAAACAATGACATCCTTACTTTTGTAGTTGAATGTGACACTTATTAAAGGAACAATGGTGAAATAATTAAGACTTTAGGGTTGTTGCAACCATTGTCAATCCCCACCATTATCTAGACTAACATTCCATAGATTTTATAGCGGGCCTCATGAAAGATAACAACAAGTCGGTCATCATGGTGGTAGTTGACTACCTTTCCAAATATGCTCACTTGTGTACCTCACAACAACCATTTACATGCTCCATTGTGTCCCAAGTATTCATGGATTAGATATTTTATGTTACATGACATGCCCACTTCCATTGTGTTAGACTGTGATCCCACCTTCACCAACAAATTTTGTCAGGAGTTGTTTAAACTACAAGAAAACAAATTGAACATGAGCATATATTATCATCCCCAAACCAATGGAAAATTGAGGTGGTCAATAAATGCTTGGAAACATACTCATGATACAATTTTGCAGCAGATTGACATAACCAATGGGTTCAATGGTTGTCCCTTGTTGAATATTGGTACAACACCACTTAGTTCCACAAAATTTTCATCTTATGAAGCCATATATGGCCAAAAATTTCCTTTAGTCACTTCCTATCTACCGACACATCCAAGATTTAGGAAGTAGATTGCACACTTAGCACTAGAACAACCATTCTCTATGCAATTAAGGATAATTTAGTTTTGGGTTTAAATTGAATGAAGCAACAAATTGATCAACTTAACTCTAAGAATTATTTTAAAGAAGGGGACCAAGTGTCCCTTCATCTCCAATAATATAAGTAGTCCTATACTAAAGACAAGGGTTCCTAGAATCTAGTACCAAAATTATGTGGACCCTATTAGATACTCCAACACATTAGACTAGTTGCCTATCAATTGGCTCTTCTAGCCCAATCCAATATTATCACAATATTTCATGTGTCCTATTTGAAGAAGGTCATGGGGCCAAATTGTTGAGTTTAGACCAACCTTCCAGAACTTGATGAAGAGGGTTGCATATGGATGCAACTAGGGGCAATACTAGCCACAAGAGAAAGTCATTTGTGACACCGTAAAATTTGTGAGGTCCTAATCTAATGGAAGGATAGACCGCCAAACGATGCCACCTAGGAGCTAGTAATGAATTGATAGTATCTTCCATACCTCCAACCTTGAATACAATGTTTAACTTGAAGGAGGACATGTTAGGTCTCTACCCTAACCTCCCTACTTTGGATTACTTAGGAGTTAGTAACTAATGTATGAGGACATAATATTTGAATAAGGCATTTTGGGTACTTATTTGGTAGTTACTCAATGTATAAGGGTCCTCTTAATTAAATAAGGCCCACAACATGGTGAGTACTTGTTAATGAGACCACAAGTAATTAGGGTTTTACTAGAGAGAAACTATTCATAGAGCTAGTAGGATATGGAATGTTTTGTCAAGTGTTGTCATCGCATTGGAGGTATGCTCAAAGGAGGTCACCCCCTCAAAGAGGCTCATCAATATTTCTTCTCTTTTCTTGATTATCAGTACAAGGGTTATATTCTGCACATTCTATAACATTGTCTCTCTCATTTGCTTTTTTATAATTTATATTTCTTGAATAATTTCTCAATAATCATTATGTTTTATAGTTAAGTACAATACATTTCACATGCTATCTTACAACCCCATTGTCAAATATGCCAAAGAATTGTGCATCTTGGAATTGTTTCTACATTGCAAAAATTACCTTCCTATAACTAACAAAAAAAACAAAAAGATGAAAAATAATGTGATATAAAATAAATTAAAATAAATAAACTTGGTAATAAAAGTAGTATTTCCAAATGTGCATTTTGTTAGGAAAATAGATTGAATGTGGTTATTATGGTGAAACTATGTGTAATATTCTTGTGGTCATAGTTAGTGTAACTCAATCAAGAAAACACAAAAGTAGTGTTGTTAATGAGTTACAAAATTTAGATGTGAAATCTTGAAATTGACATAATATCTTATATACAAAAGTAGTATTGATAATGAATTATAAAAGTTAAATGTTCCATAAAATTGAGAGATAATACCAACAAAATGAGAATATAGTGTAAAACACCAATTAATAAATTATATCAACGTCATCTTCTTGCTTAGTCAAGTTTTATTTTGATCAATATAGTTCATTATGTTAATTGATATTTTTTTGTGTTTTATAACATCTATAAATATCACATGTCATATTAAATGATATATGACATAATATTGATTGCTATAACAATATCAATTGATAGAACATTTTATCAACTGTTGTAATATTGTAATATTGATCTAATTTTTATCATTGTTTTTTATATTACTGACAAATATGTGTACACTTTATTAATCAAAATATTTTATGTATTACATGATATTGGATGTGACATTACATCAATTTATATATGTATTAAATGATATATTAATCCACATATGGTACTGCATAGACCATTATCATTGGTAAATTGTACTTGATTTTAATGATTCGCTTTGCAATATAGATTAACAAACATGGGATGAAATGGATCGTGTATGAATTGACACAATGTTGATTGTAAGACTAGTGTATATCAAACAACATAATTTCAATGTTAATCATATATATTGATCCAACAATTATTCAATGTTAAGATGTGACATAGATAACTTGTATAGGATTTTCATTTTATTGGTTTAAGATTAAATATTATGCATTTTATGTTAATTAGCATCTTTTGAGTATAATAAAGATAAAAACAATTAATGTAAATAGTTAGATGCTTAATATAATTGGTGTATATAAGCATATGATTAACTTTAAAATCTAATATTCAGGACTCATAGATGATTATGAAGGTTGTGAAAAAGCTTAAGTTTAAAAGAAAATAAAATTCAATTTTCCTTACTATAATAATTTTATATTTTTTATAGCTAAATTAGAATTATTTCTACAATTATTTTTTTAATTTTTTTTAATCTCGAAAAAATGGATAATTTTAATCTTTAAATTTAAAAATGAAAAACAAGACTTTCAAGAAATCTAAATTATTATTAAAAAAAATGAAAAAAAATATTATGAAAAAATTTAAAATGTAATTTTCAAAAACTTATAAAGTGTTCATCCTTAAAATTAATATATATGTTATGATTAATAAAAATAATTGAATCAACTACCTAAACTTAACTTGAAACCTACAAGTTATATATATATAAACAATGTTAAAAATACATCCTAAAAAATATAAAAAAATAAATATAAATTTTGAAATGAGTAAACACACTTTCACTTCCAAAAATGTATATATACATATTATTTAAGATTATATATATA
>JZKD02S2133639.1:394284-411432 GCA_000966675.3 Picea glauca
CTTAAATAATATGTATATATACATTTTTGGAAGTGAAAGTGTGTTTACTCATTTATCATTTATAGACTTGTTAATGAATGTTCATATCTTCAACCCTTAAAAAAAAATAATAATAAAAATTGAAAGTATCTAAATATACATACACCTTCAAACCCTCATTGCTCACTCTTTTGATCCTCTCAACCTCCATTATCCTAAAGAGATGAAGATGTATACACACGATTCTTCAATCCCACCATCTACTCATATATTTAGAGTAAAATACACACAAGCACATACACAAAGAAAGTGAGTATGGGATGTCATTTCACAAGCACATACACACCTATGAAAGAGATAAAAGATGCATTATTTTATTTTATATTGATGATCATAAAATTTTAAATGAGATGTGATTTCACAAGTACTTGCATCCACATTACACACCTATGACCTCACCTATGAGAGATAAAGATACATTAATATTATTTTATATTAATGGATGTCTACACAATTACATATAAACTAAAGATAAACCCTCCTCCCAACTTCATTTGCCATTTTTTTTTATTAACGTATTAGTTTGCATATTTGATCCCCAAGTTGCAGGTTGTCTTGATAACTGTATCCAAAGAATAAAGAAATAAAGAAATGGGAAACCATTTCCAAGGTTGAATGTGAAAAGCTTCAATGTAAGCATTGGATACACAACCCTTCTCCCATCCTCTCGTATCCTAGTCCGACTCTAATCTCTTGGTGCTCTAAGCGAGGGTGCGGGCTTTTCTTGGAAAGATAGACTTTTGGAAGAAAATAAAATGTATAATAAAATATAGGTAATTATTCCACATGTGTAAAGAAAGTTTAATATGGATGTGTAAGTGAGTTACATTTAACTTGAGCCACTAAATTGATCATAATGAGATTGAAGGTATTTAAAAATACAGTTACTTGATTTATGAATTCTATCAAAACTCTGCAATTAAGTATATTTGGGCTAGAGTAATATCAGGATGGAAAGAGGTTAGAGTAATATTAAGATATTTGATTTATGAATTTCATCAAAACTCTGCAATTAAGTATACTTGGGATAGAATAATATTAGGATGAAAAAAGATTAGAGTAATATTAAGATAATTGATTTATGAATTTCATCAAAACTTCGTAATTAAGTATATTTGGGCTAGAGTAATATTAGAATGGAAAGAGGTTAGAGTAATATTAAGATGGAAAGGGTGCATATTAGGATGATAAGGGTGCGATTATATATATATATATAATTTGTTAATTGTTTACATGTATATTTTAAGTGAATTACATGTATATTTTAAGTGAATTACATGTATATTTTAAGTTAGGTTTAGTTAGGGTATATTTGGAGACTCCTTACGATGATCCAAATGAATGAGGATAAAATGAAATGAGAAACTATTTGATCTAGTCATTACTAGATGAGATTAGAGGTAGCATTCCTATCATTAACTCCATATCTTTCTAACATGTCTATAAGTAGAGAATGAAATTTTTTTAATGGCCTTTTAAAGGATGGACTTTAGTTGGACCAAACACGATGGATCACACGAAAAAGTATCAAAAATCCATTTGCACAAATATTTGCATACTCCTTTCTTTTAAAACTTATGGACATCATGCTAGGGGTAGTCTTGATCTATATTGGACATTTGTCTTGAGGTTTCTAGATTAGAAAATGGATAGTTAATCAATTTTGTGTATTATAGATTATGATCAGTGATATAATGTCTCCTTCAAGAGAAAATATATTAGACTACATTTTTTTTTTTTATATAATGCTCGAGGTACTTTAGGAAGTTTTTTCTACACAATAAGGGAGAGGAACACATACAAAAATGCTGATATTACTTTTTGTTTTTTTAAAGAAAACAAAAATGTTAGAAAATATATAGAAAAGATCATTTTGTCATATATATATACTTCAAGGTAACATATTTTGGGGAAACCTTTTGGGCATTTCTTCTTATGGTGAGAATGATACCTAAGGAAAACCCTAAATGTTTTTGGGTACAAGGTCAAGGTAACATCTCATGAATAAATCATTTATAGTTCATCAATAATCGACATACTAAGAGCATACCTATCATAAAGTGGGATTTGAACTTAGATGGGAAGGGTAACAACAACTTTTCTTCACAACCACTCAAGCTACACCCAATTCACACACACACACACACACACACATTTTCAAGGGAAAAAATCATGAATTTTTATTAATATAAACAAAATTGCATATATCATATGCTAAAAGTATTCATGATTTCTCTTATAGCCAATGACATCTCTATTAATCTCAATTTCCTCTTTAAACATAAACTGTAAACTGTAGCAAAAAATTACAAATTCTTGTTTTTCATCAACTGAAAAAAGCAAGAAACTAAGAACATTCATCTTCTATTGTTCCTATGTCTACATGTGTTCTTTGACTTATACAGAAAATTGAAGTAGTATGTAAAAAATATACACCTAAGGTTCATATGTGTATTCAGAAAAGTGCCCATATTGATGTTCTGAGACAATCTATGTTCCACGGGCCAGTCCTAATCCAGTTTTTGATAGTCCATCTGTAATCATGATAATGTCCCTATAGATGTGTGACAAAGATATGTGTGAAAAATATATAAGTAATGACTATACATCATCAAACATATGACATAAGGTGAAATTCCTCAAGACGGTTTCATTGCACATCCATTGTATTAGAAGTAATGAGACACCAAAAATTTGAATATGAGATACTCCAAACTCTTGGGCCAACCTCAAAACCAATTTGAAAGGCATCAAATCACAGTGGTTATTTTTTTCCTATCCAATTACAACTTCCAGTGAAATGCTATGTTTTGAAGAGATATATAATTCCTCTCACTCCACCCTTAGGATGGATCACCTGAAAAGCACCATCAAAATATGCCCATGGGATGTCCTTATTTATTATCTCTTCCTTAAGTTTATGTGTCTTTTGTTTTCCATGAACTAGTGAATAAGCATTTAAAATGTTTAGTGCCTAGAACACATTTTAGAGGTAATGTTTCTTTGTCCTCAAATAACTTCATATTCCTAACCAACCATACTCCCCAAACTAAGTTTAAGGGAAGAGATCTAATCTTTTTTGTATCCTTATTAATGCACCAAATCATGAAAGCCTCATCAATATCATCTCCTACACAAAAAAAAATTAACCCACTCATCGTTTCCACTTCCTTCTAAAGATCCTTTATATTGGAACAAGTCATGATTATATGTGCATTTGTTTCTTCTTCTCACTGACTAAGTCCAACACAATTTATCTTTTGTAGAATATCTTAGGTGGGAACCATGTTGTTTAAGATCAACCACTTGAATATTTTGGATTTTGATGGGATCTTTAATTTCCATTTGATTTTCCACCACCAATTTTTTTTCCTCCATTCCTTCCTTAGAAAGAGCTTTATAACCTATTTTGGGTACATAGATACCAGTTGGATTTAGGAACCAAACAAATTGATCATCATCCTCTCTTATTCTAACATTGTTGTCTTTTAGAATGATTGTGTATCTCTACCATG
Source organism: Picea glauca (assembly GCA_000966675.3). NCBI lineage: Eukaryota > Viridiplantae > Streptophyta > Pinopsida > Pinales > Pinaceae > Picea > Picea glauca. Next base: position 397,839 of record JZKD02S2133639.1, read on the forward strand.
AAACTCCATTCTCTTCCCCAAGTCCGATCTCCCCCTAGGTTAGCCAATGTCGATGCCATATGGTTGACCCGTCCCAATTCATAACCAATATAAGAATTTAAAAACATTAACTTCTTATCTCATGTATCAATTGGGGAGGTAGTCTATGCATTCTTTTGTTGCAAACCCATGGATCAAGACCGATCTGTAATTTGTCTCCTTTACCAACTTTCCATATCAACCAGTTTCCAACCAATTGAAAGGTAGAGTTGACCACTTTCCAAATTATTGAATAATTTTGAACTCGTTTTATAGGATTCCTTACCCATTCCTCCACAAAATCGGGAGCTATATACCTAGATTTTATTACCGATACCCATGACCCTATTCCTTGTATTAATTTCCAAATATTTTTTCTTCCAATTACTTTAAAGAAGAGAAAGGGGGTTTGAGTCCCTATTGGGTATATGTTATATTCTTTGAATGTGTGTGTGGGGGCGCGTTAGTTTCGACAACTGCATTTGACGACCCCTCTAGTAGTGCTCTTTGTGTCGTGTGCACTGGGTGCTTCCTAGGGGGGTCCCAGGTATGCCCCCCCTGGTTACGCACAACGTTCAAGGCAACACCCCAAAATTTGTTTTTGGGCGGTTTTCTAAATTAATCCTGGATTAAGGGATTAGGGTTTTGGTATCTACGGAATACCTAAAAACATTGTATATATTGTATGGTGAATGGTGAAATTCGATATAATGAATATAAGATAGGTTTTCCTCGATTGAGGGTTTCTGGTATAAATCTCTGTGTACTATGTGAATGAGCCATTGATTAATTTATGTTTTACTTAAGAATCTATATGCATTGCTTTACTTCACAGGTTTAAAACTTACAGTCCCCACCTCCATTTTCTTTTGGTAGATCTATATTTTTCCACGAAGCTAGAAAAAACCCTTTCCTCCATTGATCCCCTGACCAAATGAATCTATAACTTAATCATATGATAACTTCCAGAACACCATTGGAATCCATGCAAGCAACATCCAGTATACTAGAATCACTTAAATGACTACTTTTACTAGTACCATACACGCCCCTCTAGATAGCCATTAGTTACACCATGTATTTATCTTCTTCTTTTTTCCACTTGAGCGATCAACCATTGCCAATCACAGTTCTTGTATAAATTTAGCTTCAGATGGAAACCTAAGTACTTCATACCAACATCTAGATCGACCAATTGGTAAGGAAAAAATTGTAGAAGACTAAAATATATTATGATTTCACGAAGATTTTTCTCTTAGAATACTTGAATAGTAGAAGGATATCATGGTCGTGCGTTTTCCTAGGAAGAAGGGTGGCCACCCACATTTTCCCTTGGAATAGGAGAAACTAGTCGTGAGTTCCCCATAAAAAAACCCACAACCATCCCTTAATGCCTCAGAAAGCAAAAAAGTCACAAGGATAGTTAAGAACAACCAGTTTATGAAAGGAAAAAGGCTAACATGAAATCAATGCATGGTTTGTATCTTTAAATTTTTTCATTCCATGCAACCTATTATTATCTCCTCAAGAATATATAAGTATGAGAGATAAAGATAAGGGAAAGAGGTCCAGATAGAAGCATCCTTATGCTAGCAATTTGTAGCAAGAATCCTTGGTCTTGAGTGTGATACCATAGTTGAATGCTAATAATCAACATTAGTGTGATCTGATCTTAGGTGAGGATTAATATCCATTTACATGGTTATCTTGTCGTGATACAGTTTCAAATCATGCTTGTTCAATGGAGGTGGACTTGGGACTGAGGAAGAGGCCTTTCAGTCTTGGAGTTGTGAGTATTATCTCAAGGTAATCATCATTGTTGTTCCTCTCTTTCAATAAACATAGATCTATCTTCTTCCACTAGCCCCTCTGAAATATCTATGTTTATGTAACTCTTTGCATCTCTTATGAGATTTTGTGGATCTCGTTTAGCTTGATATTATTAGATTAATACGTTAATCATGCAAGTTTTTATTGATCGTTTTATGAAAGAATGAGAAAGGCATTGCTTGTTGGATGATTGTGTAGGTTGGTGGTTGGGAAACCCAACATACATCCACATGAATCTCAAGGAAGGCACACTCCCTCAGCTAGTTGGATTCTTGGAAGGCGCACTCTCTCAACTTATTGGAGAAGAAGAACAGTTGGGCACAAGTCCCAATGAATTAGTTGATCACATCTAACTAACTAGTTGTTAGAAGCTAGCTACGACTTGACCTATTCAAGCTATCATGTAATAACAAGCATCTACATAAGATTGCCTCCTATTCTAAATAAAGGATGGTCATTTTTCTCTCGATTTTGGTGATAGTATTCATGTTTTCCTATTCTAGTTAAGTTCATGAGCATTTCTATTTTAGATCAAATGTTATCAAAGCATCGATAACAGATTATTCCACTACAGTGAGTTTCAGATAGAGATAAAAAAAAAATATTGGTTGTTAGTGTCTGCACTCACCCAGTATTCAAATCCAGAGGTGCACTGGGGGTGGCTTCACCCTCCATCTCTTAGGAAATGTGCTAGGGTTTTCTCTAGAACTCCACTGCCCAATCCTTTGTGGTGATTTCTAGCTTCAGAGGTGGACTTGGGATTCAACTCACCCTCCATCTCTCCCAACACAGTGCGTTTGGGTTACTCTCACCCTCCACTACTCATTTCTTTGGTTATGGGGATCTTCCACTCCTCCCCAACTTCTCCAATTCATGCAAGTGTGTGCTAGGATTTTCCATTCCCTCCCCTCTCTTCCAGTGTTCCTTCTCAGCATGAGCTTGGATAGGGTTTTCTAGGGAACCCTCCCTTTTGGGCTCCAGATTGTGTGCTTCAAGGTTGGATCTAAATCCAAGGTTTTTCCATCTAGATCTAGATCCATATCGCATATATATCTAGATACAGATCCAAATCCATATTCATATCTAAAGGATAATGCACTAGGGTTTTCTCCAGATGGTGTTCTTTAGGGTTTTCCCTCCCTCTTGGGCTCCAACTCCCTTGCTTTTTCATTTTCAATGCCCTCTCCTTTATCAGTTTTTAGTTTCTTCAGTATATGAAGACAATGCCTCCTTGTCAAGACTCCTCCCCTGAGGATTCTACATCTGGGAATTCTTCTCCTATTCAGGACCTGACTATTTCTCTAAATGAACTCATGTGGCTCCAACAAAGCTCCCCAATTCCACTGCAATTATATACTCATTTACAACTTCCTAAGTTTTCATGGCATATGAATAATGATGCCATTGATTACTTGATACATAGTCTATCCACTTATTTCAAGACCTTCCCATGAATGAAAAAAGAAGAGAAGCTATAGGTCGCTAGTTTACAATTGGAAGGGGTTGCTCAAGCTTGGTGGGACACTCAAACAAATATCTTCTCTTTGGTAGTGGACTTGGGATATCTTCTTGCGACCACCCCTCAACCTATTGGTTCTTGGGATACCTTTTTTCAAGCGCCATGGAATCTCTTCTATCCCTCGGAGTGCCGTTAGAATCTCCTAGCTCATCGGTTGCAACTCCACCAAATATTAGGCCAGTCAGTACAAATCTAAATTGAGGTGTTTACTAAGCTCCACATTCAACTGCAGATTCAAGATCCAAAAGAGGTACTCATTGTTAAATTTAATTATGGTCTTTTATTATTTATACACATAGAGGTTGATTTATTTGAAGGCTCTTCCTTAGATAAGGCCATTCTTCAAGCCTTAGCTATGGAATAGACGCTCACTCCTTGCCTTTGATCTCCTCTATCCAAAGTTGGACCTTCCTTAGCTCCTTCTTCTCTTGCCTATCCTATCTCACCCAAGAGTAGAAAATGGTGTTCTTATCATAAAACTCAGTTTCACTCCTTAGTTGAATGTCATGTTCTTCGTAATAAGAATCTTTTCAAAACTCTATTTGTCGATTCTCTTGAGTCCTCCTCGAGCATCATGACCCCCCTAAGTTGATCACCTTGGAGAATCCTATAGAATTGGACCCTTCTCTCCTGCTCATGGCCACTGATCCCCAAACTTATTCACCAACTCCTTTTTTGACTCACAATTTCTAGATCAAGAAATCTCTGGCCACACTCATCCTTGACAATGGTAGCCAAAAGAATTTGGTTGCTCGAGATTTGGTGTAGCGGTTGGTGCTTCCTACTACCCCTCATTTGAAACCCTACCAATCGTTTTGGGTTCAGAAGGATGGTCCATGTGTGATGGTGACCCATGTTGTGCCCTTAATTTTTCCACCAACCCTTTCCGAGATATTGTTCTTTGTGATGTGTCTCCTTTGGATTGTGTAGATGTACTTCTGGGTATTCCCTATCAAGAACTCTATCATGTTGTATACCATGCTTTCAATCATCAATATCATCTTCAGAAATATGGACATACCTATGTGATCCTCACATCATCCTCTCTGAAATCCCCTACCTTACTTTTCGCCCAACCTGTTGTTCATCAAATTAGTCTCAACAAATCCATTTCCCTCTATTTGGTGCACCCTCTAAAACCAAATATCCCCTCTCGCACCCTTCCTTCAGATCTGGTTGATTTAATCACATCCCTTGAAGATGTATTTTTTGCACCCACCAAACTACCCCCGTCCGTTCCATTGAACACTCCATTGATATTATTCCTGGAGCATTAAAAAATTTGTGTATGAATACCAAAGGTTTCTAGAAAGCAACCCTTGAGGCTGGAGGCGTAAATATCCTATTAATATTTATTTATTTTGGGAGTAGAGTTGCTCAATCGAATGCTTCTTCCCTCTTGGCTATTCTGATGGTGGCTTCAGTGGATAGTTGTACTAAGGTTATGAATTTTGATACTATTCAACACCTATTGAAGCTTACATGAAGTCTCTATCCGTGTTGAAGCAGTTGGTGCATTACAATCTCTTTCTTCTAAATTGATTAGTGCAAATAAAGATATATGGATCAAGGAAAAATTCTCATTTTAATCAGTTCAGTCCTCGCACCTTCAAAAGATTTTATGCAAGGGCTACCTACTAAATCCCTTCAGGAGCATGCAATGGGTGTTTTAGTGAACATTTCAGGTGGAATGTATGCTATTGTGCTAAGCCTCAGAGAAAGCATTAAGGAATTTTAGTATGAAATTTAGGTGGTTGGCATTATTGGTGCCCTGGCCTATGGATTAATGGTTTTTAATGGAAATCCATATACTTCTAGCTCACTTGATGTAGTTAAAATAGAAGGAATATTAGTGAGACAAATCAAACCTCGTTTCTCTCAGCTGGTGCAAAAACATGAAATTAAAGCTTTGGCTAACCTCTATGGCAATGCTTTTCTCTCTATAGGTTTTCTACAAACTATAGAAAAAATAATGCTAGTTGGACTGGAGGCTATGGCTAGTTGTGAGATACAAGAAAGACTCATGCACTTATTAAGAAGCCCGTGTTCTGTCAATTCATATCTCTAGCAGTCCTTTAGGGGGTGAGAAGGAATTCAACTTTTAATTTCATTCCTTGGTATATCTACTGAAGAAAAATAGGAGCATGTTGTTGCCTTGATTTCTATTTTGTCCATAGAAGTTTATGACAATAACTGGGAAATTACAACAATAGGTGGGATACCTCCACTTGTCCTGCTACTAGAAACTAGTTCCTAGAAAACAAAAGAGGATATTGCACTTTTGCTAGGAAATTTATGTTCTCATAGTGAAGAAATTTGTGCTAGTGTTGAAAGTGAAAATGATGTTCCAAATCTCATGTGACTCTTGAGAAATGTTGCTCCCAAGGCGCTTAAGCATCTTGTTAGAGATGCATATGCTTCCATTGTCAACCAATTGGTAGCTATACTTTGGGGGAATAAACCAAGCTTAAAATTCCATGTGATAAAGATGTTGGTTTGCTTACTTATAGAGGCATTTCATGAAGAGATCATTCTGAAAGGAGGTGTTGTAAATGTAGGTATCTAATCACTAGTTCAAATGCTTGGTTCTTCTAAATATGAAACTCAAGAAAGTGTTGCATCAATTATTGCAGATTTTTTGGTGTACGAAAATATATTTGTGAAAATGTTGGAAGGCTAGAAATCATCAACCCTTTAGTCAAGTTATTAAATATTGGAATTGAGTGCATTCTTATGCAGTTAAATCGAGCACTTGCGACACTTTTTTCATCAACTAAAACTAACAAAGATGCTTTAGAATCCCTTTCCATATTCACTAGAGTGAAACAAGGTGGTTGTCCTGGAATTCCAATGTGGGTAGTCCTTGTTGAATTTCCTAACAACATGGAATCATTAGTGAAGTGCTTGGTCATTAAACTTCCACCAGTTCAAGAAAAGGAAATTGAGGTTCTTTTGAGCCTTTGTAGAGACCAATTTGTAGTTCTTGGAGATTTGGTGATAGAAATGCCAAGATGTATTGATGCACTGGAAAACCGAGTCATATATTCTTCTAGATTAGAAGTGATAGTTGGAGGAACTACTCTTGTTATTTGTGCTCCCATGGAACATAAGAAAATAACATTGGATACTCTTAATGAATCTAGGCTCTTTGCACAACTTATGCACTTTCTTTTTCACGTGATGAAAAATGTTATGGAAATGAATGGTTTTATAGTTAATAAATTTTAATAAGTTCAAGGTTGCACAAGAACATGCCAAACTCCTGCTCAGGATAAATGGTTTTCTGAAGCTACCATGCACAAGCATTTTCCTCATTTGTTGACAGAAGTGGGGACACTTCCGAGATTAAACAAGGAGGAATTGGGAAACCCAACAAACATCCATGTGAATCCAAAGGAAGGCACACTCCCTCAGCCAACTAGGTTCTTGGAAGGCACACTCTCTCAACTTATTGGAGAAGAAGAACAATTGGGTGCAAGTCCCAAAGAAGTAGTTGATAAAATCTAGCTAACTAATTGTTAGAAGCTAGCTTCAACTTAACCTATTCAAGCCATCATATAATAACATGCATCTATATAAGACTACCTCCTATTCTAAATAAACGATGGCCATTTTTCTCTCAGTTTTGGTGATAGTATTCATGTTTTACTATTCTAGTTAATTTACTAAGCATTGCTATTATAGATCAGTGGTGAATGAATGAAGCTATAGCAAGGTCAAGTGTAAGCCATTGGATACGTTGGAAAAACATCTATGATATGGTATGCACCTTCTCCCTTCTCATATTTAATTTTTAAAATTCATGTTAGTATTAGGAGAAAGTAAGACGTTATCTATCCCTCTATTTTCCATTGAACTACACCCATTCAGTGGGGTTTTGACTACTTATTTGTAGGCAAATTATCCCATAACAGAATTGGTGACTCCACTAGGGAAAGAAAATAGAGGTATTTCCTTAGTTTTCCTGAGTGATTTCTTGCTCATTTTTCATTTTAGGAAGCATATGTTGACTTTGTAATGTGCGCATCTAAATCATGAGTGTTTGCATGCATGTTTGATCAAGTTATGGGTGGTTATTTGGCTAAAATTACCTAGTTTCCCCTACGCTCGTGATTGTTCCTAAGGACAAACATGGTTGGTTGTGACTTCCCCTAAGGAAACCTACAACCATAGGCTCTGGTTGTTTGTTACTACACAACAACCCACAATTGTACCTTTATGGTCGCTTGTTGTTGCACAAACAAGTGTGGTCAAGTCTCATAGGTGGTTTTTTTGGTTTTTCTCAATTTCTGCCTGTTTGATTGAATATTTATTTGCTTTGAAAAGTTGGTGGTGATCATTGGTTGGCATGTTCACCTTAGGTCTTTACATTTTTATCTCATTTGAATCAGAAAAGAGTCTAAAAAAATATTACATTACCTTTGTTTATCATCTAAGATTTTGCACTTTTAGTTCAATTGAATCGAAAAAGAGTTAAAAAGAACTACATATCATTGTTTAATAATCTTAGGTATTTGCATTATTATCTTATTAGAATCGTGAAAGGGTTAAAAGGAATTGCATTATATCTTTGCATATCATTTTTAGGCATTTAGTGATTTTTTTAGAGAAAAGTTGTGTGTTGGAGTTGGTTTGATTTTAGAGATCTGAAAATTATCGCAAACAATTTGATTTGGAAGTTTTGTTTAGGAGTGATTGTTGCATCTTTATTTGAAAAGTGAAAAAAGGAAACCTCTTTCTCTCCTCCAATTCTATAGTGTTCATCGAATCAAAACAAAAATTGCATTATCTTGCATTTTTTATCACCTTAATAAATTCACTTAATTTAAAGAGTCAAGAACATCACCGACATTCATTCCATAGCTTGAGTAAACAACAAACCTAAAAGCAATGTTACTATAACAAGAAATAGACATTTTCTTTATAGAAAACACATTTTAGTCTAAGTTCTAGGACCTTGGTGTAGGGTTGGAGATTTAATTCTCCAAGGCCACATAACCGAACTAGGAATTGATTAATGAGTGTAAAAATCCATTAGTACCAAGGAGCAATTGTCAAGAAGTACCTCTAACATAGGTGTCAAGCACAAGGTCACACTAAAAGCAAGTGGAATGATATCCATATTCCCTTTTTTTCAATGTTTATTGGATTACTACACGTATGGGGGTTTCTTAAAGTGTTAGGTCCTCTAGTGACATCACTTATTAGAAGCTTTCGTATTTGTTTCCCTTCCCATATGTGTGACCCTGACCCACGACTTCTAGGTTTCCAATTATGAAGTGGTATCCATAGTGAATTTTCCTAGGGAATCACATGGGTGACTGTAAGAGGGAAGTGCTTGTGGTACCTGAGAGAGGCATCTAATATCCATTTCAAATCCCTTGGAGGGTGCTCATATTCATAAAGATATCTTCACCTTGAGCGATTGTTGCATGAAGGTTATTGTAACTATCTCTCATACCTTCGATGGCTAGGTTTTTGGGATTTCATCACCATGAAATTTTGGTTTTCGGAAGGCCCATTTGACTATTAGTTTCTTGCTTGTTGGAGCTTGTATATTTGTTAGGGTTTTCTCTGTGAATGTGTCTAGTTGGCCTAGGATTTTTTCTTTCATTTAAACACACATATTTCACCGTGACTGACTAGCCTCTTCTTTGCTCTTGTAGGAAATGAGGGTTTCCTCCTGAGACTAAGGAATCGTCGTTCATAAGGCATTGGTTGTCCACACTGAAAAACATAAACATAGTTATTGAGATCCGCACATCATATTCAAAGGAGGTTGAACATATAGATCGAAATCACTAACACAAAATCTCCCTTTTCATTTTAATCCCCCTTTGATAGAGACTTTGTACCCTTTACTTGTTTCATTGGATGGATTTTGTTTTGGTGACCCTTTTTCCCTTTTTAACAGTTCTCATGTGATGTTGGGTGTCAATGGGTCATCCAAAATGGGAGGACCTATTCCTTCTTCACCCAATGTGTCTGGATGAGACATATTTTCTTCTTCCATTCCATCAGTTAGTGTGATAGTAACTCCCATGCCTATGCCTTCATAATTAGGTTTTCCTTTTTGGGGAATATCGTAGGTCACATCTCTTCCTTCCACCAATACACATATATTTAATACACCCCTTGTGACTCTATAGGTTCCAACCTCCGATTTAATTTTCTGCAAGGGATAAAGCATTGGTTTCAATGCTGGTAGTGGGTTTCCTCCTATTTTTGGTATACCCATAGGTAGTTCGATTATATGCATGTTTTCCTTTTGGTGGGAACCTTAATCCTAGGTTTGGACCAACAACTAGACTTCCCACTATCACTGGGGGAAATAATGCTCATGGGGGCAGTGGGGTGGGGGATTTGTGATTTCGTCGAAATCGCAAGTTCTGTCACTTATCCATCAAAATACATTTGTCAACCCTTGGTTAACATTCTTGGATACCTTGAAATTACCATATTTATCATGTTTGACATACAACCTCATCCAACATCAACCACATTTGTCAGTTATTCCTACAAAATTACCATCAAACATACCAAAGTTTGATAGAAAGTTTGAAGAAGATCCTTCTACCCACGTTATGACCTTTCACCTATGGTTCTATTCAAACTCTTTGGTGGATGATAGTATTATATTGTTTCTTTAGAAATCATGACAAGGAGCAACGTGAAATGGTACATTGAGTTACCAAGTTCCTTTTATCATGATTTGTTATCCATATAAATGGCCTTTTTTACCCATTTCCAACTCTCGATCTGTTATGAAACCAAAACTGAAATTTTGACATCATTGCACCAGAATATTGCTACTCATATCTATGACCATATCCATGAGTGGAGACAATGACATAGGTTTATCAAAACTATAATTATGCATAAAATTCTCATAGATTGGTATGTTAAGTGTTTATTTCCTAATATCACGAAAGATGTAGATACATCAGGAGATTTAACCAAAGAGCAAGTTATACTACATGCTCAACATATAGATTTGATTTATTCTCAGTCTGGCACATTTTATGAGTTGATACCTCTTGCTCCTTGGCCATCAACAGATCCTCCAAAGCCTACCCCACGAGCACATTTCGATGGCATGATTGGTTTTGTTTCCCATACTTCTTCTAGACAGTTGGAAAGTCAAATGGATCATATGACCATATATTCTAACCCACCTACCACTGTGTTAGCATAAAAAAATTCCTCAGACCCCACCCTAACCTCCAATATTCATTTGATACAATCCACCAATCCGAAGAATTATCAACAACCTAGAGGAAAAAAGACTGTCCGTAATCAAAATGTTAAAGTAGGAGGCACTAGTGATCCAAATAAAATGAAATTCCCTTGCACAATCTTTGCTAGAGATCATCCTACTCACACGTGTCCTCAAATGGATGACATTCACCGATACTTATCCCAGTAGAAACCTGTTGTCCTAACAAATCCTTTTCCCCCATAGTAGCAACAAATGGTTGTGACACACCTTGCACCTTTGCAAGGATGTGATACCCCTCTAGGGGTAAATCCCACAAATCCAAACATCTACATGTGTGACCACGAAGTTAATATTCAAGCTAGAGCTCGTAATTATTACAATACTAAGAGTGGTCCTACTGATAAGGATCCATATTCATCCCAACCAAGTGGCTCTTTGTAGATAAAGAATCTATCCATTGATATGATGCTTTTCCCCCCCTAAGGGTGTCTTAAGAAGGTTTACACACAACCCTAATGTCCAAGCCTCTCCAAATTACAGTATTGTTGAAGATTTAGCTCAATCACCTTGTGCTATGTCTGCCCTAAAGGTTCTTCATAACTACCCTATGCAATGTAAATAATTGTTGACCCCAATTAAAAAAATTGATCCCTCATAAAATCGTCTGATTACATTTGACATTGACTAGAGTTGGCCAAGGCTTCCTCCCCACATTGATTTCTAGATCTAAGTATCTTCGTGTGGGACAAACATCTTAGATGCGTTGTTGATGAAGGAGCCTCCACTTGCATTATGTCTTTGTCTCGTTGGAAAACGTTAGGTTCTCCAAATAATATCTAGTATAACACCATGTTGAAGGAATTTCATGGTCATACCTTTAATCCTCATGGAATCATTTCTATCTTTCTAGTTACGTTAGGCGGAAAGACTATTTCAATTGAATTTGAAGTAGTCGACGCTCCTTTAGACCATAATATTTTTCTACAGTGTAGTTGGTTTTATGTGATGAAAAAATTGTATATTCATTCTTTAGAGTCCTCTGCTTTCCTCATCAAGGAAAAGCGGTTACCATAGATCAATTGGAGTATTGTATGCCCAATTCACGAACTAACACTAGTGTGAATGTTCCATTAATTAGTGATTCCAAGAGTGTTTTTTACTGTATTGGTGTTGGGATGTTTAAAGTTTCATCTCTCATGGGAACTTTCCATTTCCCTCCACCAATCAATTCCATTAACTTATCTTTTATATGTATGATTTCGTCAGGTACTATTAAATCACAAGTTTCATCCTCAACATATATTTCTATTATAAATCATGTGCTTCAACACTTGATTTAATCGGACACAATCATTGTCAATAAAGACACTTGGGTAGTTCCTCGTCCATCTATGATTGAGTCATAGAGTTGAGTATGTCGTTAAGTTCGATTGAGATTGCCTATCAAATTATCCAATTGTTAAATGTGGAAGATGATCAAAAAATCCATCCTTATATGGAATATGATCAGTTCACTTCGCCCATTTGGGCCATCAACCCTCCCAATTCACACGATTTCCTAGATGTTGAGAAGCCTTCTGGTGAGGCTATCTTTGAATCCATGATTAAGTTTGAAAGATAATGGGAATATATGCATCATAGATCATTTTTTCTTCTTGAACTAGAGACTTTATAGGTTGGCACACACAACCTTGTTTCATGTACGAATATCGAGTGGTAACAAGTCCCCACCCTAACATGTGATGTGTAAGTGGAGGAAAATTTGGCGAACCTCTTGAACTCTTTTTGAAACTTGGCCCATTTGAGAACACATTGATCAGAATATATTTTTGATTTGAAATATTTAAACTTTATAGTGCTCCTTTTAAAGACTTTTGAGATGCATTTTCTTGGGCATCGAATGAAATGCTAAGCCTTAACCTAATTGTTGTTATAGGATAAATTGGTAGGTGTGGACACTAAACGATCTCCCTAGATCCACCTAGAGCTAGAACAAAACACACCAGAACATGACACTTTCCTTAAGTTTTAGATATTGAATTTACTAACTAAAGAGGGATAGGTGACATACCGTTTAAACGTCGCTTCCTCTCGCCGTCGCCATCCTAGCTCCGTTCCAACGCTCATACAATGATGAACTTGCAAAATAACACAACCAACCAAAGTGATAGTAATAGCATAAACTCAATATAAACCTATGTATGTGATCAAGGAATCATACAATAAAATACAACAAGCTTTATAGGAAAGAATCATATTATTGTATCATATTAAATGTGAAAGAGAGATTACAACCATGGCCTTGATGTCGTAAGGTCCCTTCCAACTTTCCTTTGTTCCCCACACACTTCCTCTCCAATAATTCTAAGAGCATAGATCTGATAATATTCACAATCTATCTTGACAAAATGGCTCATCTAGCCAAGCTAACAATCTCCAAAGTTCAATCCAATCCAAGCTAATCCAAAAAGCTCTAAAAGCTCCAAAGCTAGCTTTCTCCATGAGAGCTCCTCTCCTTTTATAATTTGAAGAGGATAAGGTGAGGAGGTTAGGATGATCCCACTAAATCTTGAAAGTGAGTAAGATCCAAACCATTCAGATGCCACCTCACCATGGAAGTTTCTCCTTCTAGAAACATTGAGAAGATGCTCATTTTTCCCACATATGAGAATTTTCACACCCTGCCTATATAGAAACTTGCGAACACTTCGCGACCTAGATATGGTGCGGCCTGCGAAAATCAAGCATTTTCACACCCTGCCTATATAGCAACCTGCGAACATCCTCTTTAATAGGATTTTTACAAAGGAGAATGCAACTTCTTTTCTCAGGAAAAGTTCTTCTCCCTTCTTTCTTTAGGAACTCAAGCCACTGACCCCTCTGAAGAAAACATATAGGTTTACATCATTAATGGTCATAGGGATGACGAAAATAATGTGTAACAGAGAGCCCCCCAAAGTATGAAGTTAGAACATAGTGATAGCTGAAATACTTTGTCGAGTGTGTGT
>JZKD02S2133639.1:419104-430297 GCA_000966675.3 Picea glauca
TTTGAGTGTGGAATACAATTAATGAGGATTCTTCCATTCTTTCTATCTTGCTTCTTCTTTCTCAATTTCTCTCTGCAAATGTGTGTAGTATTTTCTAGCTAGATCTATTCTATGCAGGTTCAACACATTTACAAACAAGCCCCCATTCCTCATTTGTATATCATCTCATCTATTCATATTTTATACATTTATACATTATTCTTACATGGATTATTGTGTTATATTCCAAGTATTTTGGATAATTCTTGTGTGAGCGAACTTTGTTCGTCTCATTTGGTATCAAAGCTTCTTTTTTCTGATCCCGTCCTTTGGCTAGCCTCTTTATCAGACCTTGTTTGAACCGGTCTTTGGCAAACCATACTTCATTCAAAGTTTCTCGATTGTTCTTGATCTTTGATCAAATCAGGATTTTAGCCACATATCTGGTCTTTGACCACAAATTGGCCCTTGGCCATTTAAATATAAAATTTCTGCTGCTGAATAAAATATTGAAGAAAAATAAACTATTACTGAAGGAAAAATAAATAAATAAAGGGAAAACCAAATTAAAAAAGAAAAGAAAAAAGGAATCCTCATACCCATAAAAAACAGTGGCAAGTGTAGAATTGCTAGCAGGGATTAAAAAATAAAACTCATGACAAACCCCGACTACTCACACTCCTTTCTCATTCCTCTTGCCTCTCCCACACCCATTCCCGTGCCCTGTAACCATACCCACACACCTAACCTGTATCCCTATTACCTTTTCCCTCCCGCCCCCCGTACCCTGTTCCTTTCGTCCCTTTCCAATTCCCCATAACCTGTTCCCTTTCCCTCCCATTCCCTTCCCTTCCCACCCGATACACCACCCACCCCCATTCCCGTCCTGTCCACTCCGCGACTTCCCATTTCCCCATGACCTGTCCCGACCCCCTCTTCCACACCCTCTGTCCCATTCCCCACACCCCCGTAACTCCCCCGTAGAGCATTCCGCAGACTCCCACCCCGACACACCACCCCCACACCCCCTGCCCAATCCCAACACACCACCCCCACACCCCCTGTCCAATCCCGTGACTACCACATTCACAACCCGTCACGACCCCCAGTCCGTACACAACGATTTAATTTCTTTATGCACATTGTCCTCTCCGTATGTCGTGACTAACCAAGTCACAAATTATTAATTACAACAACAATTAAAAATATATATTAATCAAATCAAAAGGATATTGTATTATTAAAAATAAAAGGATTTAATTTAGAAGTAATTACCTTATGACATAAGTCGAGATAGAAATCAAAAGTTAAGGATTAAATAAAATAAAGTAGGGTAATTGAAGTTTGAAAAGTTAACACATTTTTATAAAGTAAAAAAAGCCTTTTTCTTTATTTTAATAAAGAAAAAAAAAAAAAACTATAAGTAAAAGTTATAAAGTATAAAAAGAGTAATTGAAGTTTGAAAAGTTAACACATTTTTATAAAGCAAAAAAAACCTTTTTCTTTATTTTAATAATAAAAAAAAAACTATAAAGTACAAGTTAAAGTACAAGTTATAAGGGTGACAAAATTTATAAGTGAAAAATATTTTTTATTTTTATATTAAAGGTAAAAGTGATATAAATATATATATATATATATATGAAAATATAAAAGCAATATATAAAACAAGAAATTTTAAAAAAGGGGTTTATAAAAAAAATTAAAATCAACCAATCATATATATATACGAGGAGTTATAAGGATATTCTTAGTTTGAAAAAAAAAAAGGAAGAGTATATAAGTTTCATAACAAGAAATAATTATCGTAAAATATTGAAGAAAGCAAAATGGACAAGTCTAAAATGATGAAAGGAAGATTTTCTTATGAAGGTTGTCGCACTTCATGTTTCGGGTTATTTACATTAAAGGGAAGTACTCAAGGAAAAGAGGTTAACATCGTTATCAGCATGACCCAGGATGAGAATTCTATTAATATTAATTTGGCGAATCAATTATTTATTTTGGAGCATAACATAAGTGAAAAGACAAATATTTTTTGCAAGAGACAATATGAAATTAAAGACTTGCAAGTAACAATTGATGATTATGAATATATATCTCAATTCAATGTTACAACTATGTTTCAAGAAGAGATTGACATCATTCTCGAGTTACACTGGTTAACAAAACTAGAAACCTTCATTTTAAACATGGAAAAAAAGTTTGTGACTTTTCCTTATAAAAAGAAGATGATGACTCTTAAAGACATTACTATAAGGTCAAAATCGATAACACCTTAATCAAAAGACTTTAAATATATCTCGAAGATTACCCTTCCAGATAATCAGAACTCGATATCAAAGATGCAAAAATAATATGATGAAGTTATTGCTGATAAAAACCAAGAAATATCTCGTTTAAAATATCATAGTGAAAAACTACTTACTCAAATTAAGAAGTCAAGGGATACAAAACAACGTGTCCAAGAGTTGGAGCAAGAGAATAAATATCTCAGGAAGAAATTATCAGGAAATGATGAAGAAGCTTCTCGTTTGAAGAACCTTAATCAAAAATTGCTTGAACAAATAAAAAAGATGAAAGATGAAAAACCCAAGAATCGAAATATTATAAATAAAATCGGAAAATCAGAAGATGAAGAAGAACTTTCACACCTAAAGGTTCATAATCAAAATTTACTAACACAAATTAAAAAGTTGAAGCATGATAAGAAGACTTTACAAGAAAAGCTAGATCGCAAAACATCATTAGTGGATAAGGAAACGATGACAGACCCAATCAACCTTACAACTCAAAAGGAGGCAAATCCAGCTGATGTAAAGAAGTTTTCAAATGTTGAGGTACAAACAAGCCAAATATATGAAGAAAACTCAATTCCAAAAGTTAATCAAGAAAAAGCTACAACTATACAAAGTAAAGATCAAGTTGCGAGGATGCCTTATCCACATCCTAATCACAAAAGTCGAGACTTCAAACAATCAATGTATCAACAGAAACAACTAACCTCTATGTCGAAGAATATTACTTCCACTACAAGTGCGGGTCAAAATAGAAGCTATCAGGGGAGTAGAAATGTATCAAGTTCTTTCCCAGAACCCTATAAAAATCCAAATCTGTAGAAGATCGGATTAGGATGGGCAGACTCCTTTACAATTCGACAGTTCTGCTCAGCGCTTAGAAGATCCTATTGTCTCAGGGCCTCAACGGTTACTAACTCAATAATGTAGAAGCATGAGACAATAATTACAAGCTAGAGCAAGAGACAAGTCTTCCATAAAGTATGTTTTGAGGACAAAGCAATTTTAAGGGGAAGGCAATGTTATGAACATATATATACATATAAGTAGATATTCATAACATAATAATTAATTAATAAATAATAACTATTAATAATGAAAGGACATGTCTCAAAGGACATGACTATTGGTTAAGGGCACCCCTGCGTGGGTATATAAATGAGCCCTCATTCCTCATTTGTATATCTTCTCATCTATTCATATTTTATACATTTATACATTATTCTTACATGGATTATTGTGTTATATTCCAAGTATTTTGGATAATTCTTGTGTGAGCGAACTTTGTTCGTCTCAATGTCTTGGAATTCATCGTCAAGGAGCTATGATAGCTCAAAATATTTGTAAACAACATGTTAGTGTTAGTTCTCGGGTTTGGTTAAGAAGCGACTTAGTTCAAGTTCATTCTCGGCGCCATGATATGTTAGGAGCATGGAAGTTTGAACCTGTATGGCATGGCCCTTTCATGGTGATTTGCATGTTTCCAACAAGGTTCTATGAGTTCATTGATTACTAACAGGATCCTTGGCCTAAACCTCATAAGGGGCTCTACCTGATAAAGTAATATGCGTAAGAAATGATGTTATGCAATGCTTTTCACCATGTTATATTGTTAAGGTTATTTGTTTTTAGAGTTTTGTATTACAAAGCACGCGTTGTTATTGGAGGTTTATACTAGATTTATTAACTTCAGGACTAGTGTTGTTGATCATGTATATAGGACTTTGGAGACATTTTCTTTATCACTTTTCAGTGAACTTCAGTGAATTTTGAGGTACATGTTTCAATATGGCATATGCATGCATTCTGATCCTGCATCATTAACAAGCATTTTTACTGACATTTTGCCTTAGTTTCGATCCCGTCAAGTTGTGGCATATCTTCTCTTATCTGTTGCAAGTCGACAATAGTGTCTATCCTTCATGTGATGCTCTAGTTAGCATTCCTCTTGCCATTTGGCACCCATGTTGTGTGATTCTTGTAGGCCTGAGAACCCATATTTAACCCACCATTACTTAATAGTCGATACTTCATGTTTTCCCTCTTATCTTTTTTTGGCCATGTCCTAAAGGGGTTCTCGTTATTTTTGTTGCTTTACGGTTGCACTTGCTTATTGACTCTTGCATCTAGGTACATATTTCTACGATGACATTCGCTTCATCCTGCTTATTTTCATTGTAGTTACTCTTGACCTTATCCATTTGCATATATTTCCTTTGTTTTGCGACCTTCTACCCTTGGAGAAGACATTCATGAGTGGGAATAACTTGTCCAACATTGTTTTTTCATTTGCTTTGCATAGGTTTGTTCCATGCACTTGGAATGTAGTTGCATGCCTTTGAGCCACTCATTTTCTCCAATGTAGCATATTTGTATCTCTTTTTCATGCTTTCCAAAACATGAAAAAGACACTAAAAAATAAAAAAAACGTCAAAAAGAAGGGGTGGGGAGGAGAATTTCGATCTACATTTGATTTAGTTTGTGTGGAAACCATCAATGATTGTCGCCCTTGAACATAGCACTTGTTTGTGTCATTATCTTGTAGTTGGGATTTAGTATTGTCTTAGGAGTTGTACCATGATTTCGATCTTGTACTCCTCTGATTGGTTATTCTTCTAGTCACTATGGAGAAAGCTACAATGCCTCCCACATTGTTTCTTTATATCTTGGTCCTGTCGGTGTCAGTGCTTCCCAAATCAACATTGTGTCATAGTATATGTTCAAGGGAATTTTTGAGCCCAAGTCATCCATTCTATAGTTTGATTGACCTTTCATGTCGGTCATCCCTATTTAAGTTTGTACTTGGTGGCTTTCTTATTTTACAAAAAATTATTGCTTCTTGTTTCATGTCAATTGATGTGGGATACCTTAATGCCCCTATTTCAATGGATCTCTTCATGTCGATGCTAAATAATTATATAGGAAGTCGATCGAGAAACCTTAGTAGTACCTTGGGGCTTACAGAAATCAATGGCAAGTTCCCCCATGATCGACAATGAGTTCACATCATTAACCCCTTACTGATCAATTCTCCAAGTGTTCGAATTCATATCATTTATTCATGCTTGTGAGATTGTGCTATGTACCTTGGGATCCATATTCATTATTGGTGGGTCCCCTCACGTATGTTAATGTTTTTTCATCAATGATAGGTAATTAGAT
The DNA here is from genome assembly GCA_000966675.3 of Picea glauca. Taxonomy (NCBI): domain Eukaryota; kingdom Viridiplantae; phylum Streptophyta; class Pinopsida; order Pinales; family Pinaceae; genus Picea; species Picea glauca. Next base: position 424,543 of record JZKD02S2133639.1, read on the forward strand.
GGTTTCTACCATGCTCGACATTAGTTCATTTATTTTCATGATGTAGATTCGTACAATCGTCGAGTTGGGATTGAAGACCTTGGGCTGGGGGCATCCTCCATCAGTGCTACCTTCCTGAGTTGCGCAATATTGCTCCTTGGTGTTAAGTGTCTTCCTTGATGAGTACTTTGAATACCATATTGCAATATCCTTGGTGTTAAGTGTCTTCCTGACATATACTGTGACATAGATCCACTTTGTATTTTCTCGTGGCTATGATTTTTTCCCACATGGATCCACAGTGTATTTTTCATGGTCATAGTATTTCACTTTATATACTATGTGGATCTACATTGTATTACAATGGCGACCATTCTTATTGATATATTCAATCATGGGTATGCTTGCCTCAGGAATGATTTATTTATGATTGGTTGATTTTTACCTACAGGTACTTCCTGGTTCCTTAACCTACATAACTCTTCCTTAGTCCACTCATTAATAGTTTGTATTGTAATGTATTTCAGACATCACTTTCTCTCATGACATCACACAGTAGGGGACATATGTTAAACTTGTATTTGGCACCATAGGCCTGTTGGGTATGTGTTATATTCTTTGCATGAGTAGAAGTGTTTGAGAGTATGCGCCGAACGTGCAGGGGGGTTAGAGGGGGGGGCGCTAGGCCCCCCCTCGGGGGGTGCAAGGGGGCGGAGCCCCTCATGCAGGGGTTCAAGGGCAGCACCCCCCATTTTTTTTTTTTTTGCATCGAGACCGCATTATATTTAGGTGATTTTTCGGTACATGGTTTCTTTGTCGATGGTTTTCTATTTACGGTTAAGGAATTAGGGTTTTGAACTAATCCAGGTCATTGGGTTAGGGTTTTGGATGTCACTCGATCCTATATGTATTTTGTATTGTAAACATTGTAACATGATGAATAATATAGAATGTGTTGGTTTTCCCGGTTTGGGTTTCTAGGGGAAAAATCTCTGTGTAATGTTTGTATTTGCCATTGTATATTTTCTTTTCTTTTTATGAATATATGTTTACAGTATATATTGTAGAAGGTTAGAATTTACAAGGCCAATGCAAATGTATAAGACTGCAATATACTATAAAATCACGAAAATTTTGTTCACAAAACACTTAACTAGCAGAAGGATATTATGGTCGTGATTTTTCCTAGGAAGAAGAGTGGCCAATTATGTTTTCTCTTGGAACAAGCATGACCAGTAGCATGTTCCCCATAGAAAACCCACAACCATTCCTTAATGCCTCGAAAATCATAAAAGTCATGAGGACAACTAAGAACAACCAATTTGTGAAAGGAAAAAGGCTCGCATGAAAGCATTGCATCGCTCGTATCTTCATATTTTTGCATGCCATGCAACCTATTATTATCTCCTCAAGAATCTATAAGTATGAGAGTCAAAACTAAGGGAAAGAGGTCTAGATAGAAGCGTCCATATGCTAGCGATTTGTAGCAAGAATCCTATGTCTTGAGTGTGATACCGCTGTTGAATATTGGGCATCAAAATTAGTGTGATATGATCCTAGGTGAGGATTATTAGCCATTCACCTGGTTATCTTATCGTGATACAATTTCAGATCATGCTTCTTCGATAGAGATGGACTTAGGACTAAGGAGGAGGACTTTTGGTCTTGGATCTAGGAGTACAACGGGGAATATCAAGGTAATCATCATTATTGTTACTCTCTTTCAATAAATATAGATCTATCTTATTTCCCTCCCCAAATGTCTGTGTTTATGTATCACTTTGCATATTTTATGGGATTTCGTGTATCTAATTTAGCTTGAGGTTATTAGATTAAGACTTTAATCATGCAAGTTTATATTTATTGTTTTATGAAAGAATGAGAAAGGTATTTCTTATTGGATGATTGTGCAGGTTGGTGGTGAATCAACATAGCTATTTTAACATCCCCACCATAATCCATAGTTTAATTAATGATTATGTAGAGATAGTATGTGGTTATGGCCAAAGCGATGTAATATGTGAATTGTATTTCCTTGTTTTATTAATAAAATGTGATTCCAACTACTATGGGGACATGGAAAAGATACAGGGGATGAATTAATCCATAAGAGAGGGGAGTGTCTAGGATCATGGCCAAGAGGGGTCCAAGGGGAATAGCCATGAATATTAATCCAACCTATTTTCCTAAAATTGTTATTTGTATGTGAAACTTCCAATTTTTTATTTAGTGTTCCCAAAGCCAATCATTGAATACATGTAAGAGGGTGGGTGTAAGTAGTTACATCCCATAGTTATTTGGAACATGGGGGTTGAGTACAATCAACTTGAGGAAGAGTGTGAGTCAAGCAAGGAAATCAAAAGAGAGGAAATTTGTATGGGTTGGGAGAGCAGTTTTACACATTTTGATTTTTTGTGCATGAGGTGTAGGTAGAGAGGAAGAAGAGAGCTTGGAGATGGTGCAACCATGGAGGGAGAATTCTAGAGAATGATAGAGCGTATTTGGAGTGAATTGGAGCTAGATAACTAAAGAGCCAAGTTTCCAGGCCTGAAGAGTGAACTCCTAGGCAAGTTGCATTGTAATAGCAAGTGGTTGTTGTTGGTTTGTTGGTAGTTTTCCTAGCAGCAAGATCCCTTGAGTTCCCAGTTGGGATATTCCTAGCTACTTGTGCTAGAGAGACCATGATAAACAAATGGGAAGCCCAAGGGACTGATATCAATGAAGGGGTACATTCCTTGGGTTGCGCAAGTCAAGAGGAAGAGAGTTGGTGGAAAATTGGGATAGTAGTAGGAGAATATCAGTTGGGTTGTGAGTTTTAAGCGTTGTGAGTGGACTGTGAGAGACCACCCTCTTTTGTGGATTACTAGCCTCAGCTCGGGGGTGACTATATGTTGATATTTGGAACAATTAGTCTATGGTTGGGTGGAATGTATGTCCCATGTATCCAGTTGCACAACAAAATTAAATGATAAGTGTTTTATCTTGTTGTTGAGTTGTTTCATGAGTTTATTTGTTGTGTATGAACTATGTGTATTTGAGAATGATTTTTATGTTGTTGTGTGAATTATTAAGCTACATTAATGTTATTTTGATATGTTGTAGATGAATCTATTTTATGGTTATAGACAGTAGCTAAATATTTTTTAATTCGTAGTTGAAAGCTACAAGAAATTAGTTAACTGTAAATAAATTAAATTGGTTAGAAGAATATTTTTTTTGCGTGTATTATGTACCATAATGTCCCTCGGTTGGGATGGGGGACGTTGCATTATAGTATCAGAGCACCTGGTTCAAACATCGAGCTTGGATGGGCTTGAGCCAGAGAGAATTAGTGAAATTCCTTGTTGCAAATTTTGTTTGTGACAGGTTGGGGGAAAATGTAGAAGAACAGAGAGGAATCCCCAATTTCGTGTGTGATATCTGGGTTTAAATGACTCTAGACTGTTTAAGAGGTTCCACGGATCCAAGCAGTAAGGTTGCATATTGAAATTCAACCTGGAATGGTCAAAATGTTAGTTTTAATGACCTCCTATAGAGTTAGAGGAAATTCGGTGGATTGATGGTCGAGATCTCTTTTGATCTCAAGATCAATGACTGAGATTCACCTTCCTAAATTTAAAAATTCATAAGGTTCAACCGTTTTGAAAGGTTGATCAAATTGACTGTCATGATTCATTTCGACGGTTTTGAAATGAATGAGATCAATGACCCAGATTCACCTGGGTATTTGTTAAAATTTTATAAGTGTGAGGCTTGACAATAGAATCTGTCGGTGATAGATGGTTAGATCGGGGGCTTTGGAGAAGTGTTGGAAATTCGCCAAGATAAATTGTCGATGGTGGATGAACGATGGACAACCATCGACAGAGTTAGATGAATTTGATACAACCAATGACCAAGATTCATTTCCTAGGTTGTGAAATAGATGAGATTGATGGTCTAGATCAATTGGAGAAATGTTGAAAAATTTCTAAGTGTTAAATTTCACTAAGATAAGTCACTAACGACCGATGATTGGGTTAGCCAAAAGGTCGAAGATTTTGGTTCGTCCATAAGAAATCTCTGACTGCCAATGTCTAACGGTTGGGGGTTGGCCAACTCCACCGAAGTGTTATCAATTTTCGATGGAAATCGTCGATGGCCAATGGTTCGGTGGTCGAAGGTCATCCAATTCAGAGAAGTATTTTAAATCAAGAAATATAAGTCATCGATGACCGACGCATTGATGTTTGGGCATCGATTGAATTAAGAAAAATGTTCAGGTCATCCAAAAGAATCGGTTGATGGTCGATGGTGGGAAGAGCATCCATGTGTCATGCCACGCCAACATCCACATGTCATGACACATCACTGAAGTTGACACCTCAGGATGATGTGTCCTGTCATGTCAACATCCATGTGTCATGTGACGTCAATAGCTTCTATGTTATTCCAGAAGTGGCCAATGGTCAATGGTCAGGTCGATCGATTTGGGAAATTCTATTCGACAATAGTCAGGGATAGTTGATCGTCGATGGGCTGATGGTTGGGCATTGGCAAAATCAGTGAAGAGTTTCATTCACCAAAAAATATCATCGACAGTTGAATCAGTCAATTTAGAGTTGGGTACAAATCGATTATCAGAAATTTGGTCCAATGGTCGACGGTCACGTCGACAGATTTGGGAAGTAGTTGCACGCATCCAAAGTGTTGATTTTTATATGTGTTTCTAGATCTAGATAATTATATGTCACATTATAATTATACACATAAAAATATGCCAATATCATTGAAGTCACACCATGCACAAAGAGACACAAAATTACCCTAGGAAAACCCACAATGGGGGAAAAACCCAACAACCCTTCCCCTAGAAGAATATCCAACCAAGAACCACAAGTACAATGTCACTATGAAGAAACCCTAGCCCAAAGTCTCAAAACCAAGAAAATAATGTCTTCTTGTTGCAATTTTGGCTTCCTAGTTGTAATAGCAAACCTTCTTGAGAAGAGGACGAGTTCTGGTGGTTGTGAATGAGGCCTAGGCACCTCCTATTTATATTAAACTATTGAATTCTTCATGGGCCAACCTAACCCATATCCCTATTACCTTTTTCCCTCCCGCCCCCCGTACCCTGTTCTTTTCCGTCCCTTTCCAATTCCTCGTAACCTGTTCCCTTTCCCTCCCATTCCCTTCCCTTCCCACTCGATACACCACCCACCCCCATTCCCGTCTTGTCCACTCCGCGACAACCCATTTCCCCATGACCTGTCTCGACCCCCTCTTCCACACCCTCTATCCCATTCCCCACACCCCCATAACTCCCCCGTAGAGCATTCCGTGGACTCCCACCCCGACACACCACCCCCACACCCCCTGCCCAATCCCAACACACCACCCCCACACCCCCTGCCCAATCCCGTGACTACCACATTCACAACTCGTCACGACCCCCAGTCCGTACACAACGATTTAATTTCTTTTTGCACATTGTCCTCTCCGTTCGTAGTGACTAACCAAGTCACAAATTATTAATTACAACAACAATTAAAAATATATATTAATTGAATCAAAAAGATATTGTATTATTAAAAATAAAAGAATTTAATTTAGAAGTAATTACCTTATAACATAATTCGACTTATGATATAAGTCGGGATAGAAATCAAAAGTTAAGGATCAAATAAAATAAAGTAATTACTTAAATAATTACTTCTACTTATTTTTTTTAAAGGGTAATTTAAGTTTGAAAAGTTAACACATTTTTATAAAGTCAAAAAAGTCTTTTTCTTTATTT
>JZKD02S2133639.1:434835-469474 GCA_000966675.3 Picea glauca
ATATATATATATATATATATATATATATATATATATATATATATATATATATATATATATATATATAAAACAAGAATTTTTTTTAAAAAAGGGGTTTATAAAAAAATTTAAAATCAATCTAATATATTAAAGGAAAAAGTGATATAAATATAAATATATATACATATATATATATATATATATATGAAAATATAAAAGCAATATATAAAACAAGAAATTTTTTTAAAAAAGGGGTTTATAAAAAAATTTAAAATCAATCAATCATATATATACAAGGAGTTATAAGGATATTCTTAGTTTGCTGGAAAAAAAAAAGGAAGAGTATTTAAGCTTCATAACAAGAAATAATTATCATAAAATATTGAAGAAAGCAAAATGGACAAGTCTAAAATGATGAAAGGAAGATTTTCTTATGAAGGTTGTTGCATTTCATGTTTTGGGTTATTTACATTAAAGGGAAGTACTCAAGGAGAAGAGGTTAACATCGTTATCAACATGACCCGGGATGAGAATTCTATTAATATTAATTTGGCGAATCAATTATTTATTTTGGAGCATAACATAAGTGAAAAGACAAATATTTTTTGCAAGAGACAATATGAAATTAAAGACTTGCAAGTAACAATTGATGATTATGAATATATATCTCAATTCAATGTTACAACTATGTTTCAAGAAGATATTGACATCATTCTCGAGTTACACTGGTTAACAAAACTAGAAACCTTCATTTTAAACACGGAAAAAAAGTTTGTGACTTTTCCCTATAAAAAGAAGATGATGACTCTTCAAGACATTACTATGAGGTCAAAATCGATAACACCTTCATCAAAAGACTTTAAAGATATTTCGAAGGTGACCCTTACAGATAATCAGAACTCGATATCAAAGATGCAAAAAGAATATGATGAAGTTATTGCTGATAAAAACCAAGAAATATCTCGTTTAAAATATCATAGTGAAAAACTACTTACTCAAATTAAGAAGTCAAGGGATACAAAACAACGTGTCCAGGAGTTGGAGCAAGAGAATCAAGATGTCAGGAAGAAATTATCAGGAAATGATGAAGAAGCTTCTTGTTTGAAGAACCTTAATAAAAAAATGCTTGAACAAATCAAAAAGATGAAAGATGAAAAACCCGAGAATCGAAATATTATAAATAAAATCAGAAAATCAGAAGATGAAAAGAACTTTCACACCTAAAGGTTCATAATCAAAATTTAATAACACAAATTAAAAAGTTGAAGCATTATAAGAAGACTTTACAAGAAAAGCTAGATCGCAAAACATCATTAGTGGATAAGGAAACAATGACAGACCCAATCAACCTTACAACTCAAAAGGAGGCAAATCTAGTTGATGTAAAGAAGTTTTCAAATGTTGAGGTACAAACAAGCCAAAGATATGAAGAAAACTCAATTCCAAAAGTTAATCAAGAAAAATCTACAACTATACAAAGTAAAGATCAAGTTATGAGGATGCCTTATCAACATCCTAATCACAAAAGTCGAGACTTCAAACAATCAATGTATCAACAGAAACAACTAACCGCTATGTCAAAGAATATTACTTCCACTACAAGTGTGGGTCAAAATAGAAGCTATCAGGGGAGTAGAAATGTATCAAGTTCTTTCCAAGAACTCTATAAAAATCCAAATCCTCAGAAGATCGAATTAGGATGGGCAGACTCCTTTACAATTCGACAGTTCTGCTCAGTGCTTAGAAGATCCTATCGTCTCAGGTCCTCAATGGTTACTAACTCAATAATGCATAAGCATGAGACAATAATTACAAGCTAGAGCAAGAGACAAGTCTTCCATAAAGTATGTTTTGAGGACAAAGCAGTTTTAAGGGGAGGGAAATGTTATGAACATAAATATACATATAAATAGATATTCATAACATAATAATTAATTAATAAATAATAACTATTAATAATGAAAGGACATGTCTCAAAGGACATGACTATTGGTTAAGGGCACCCCTGCGTGGATATATAAATGAGCCCTCATTCCTCATTTGTATATCTTCTCATTTATTCATATTTTATACATTTATACATTATTCTTACATGGATTATTGTGTTATATTCCAAGTATTTTTGGATAATTCTTGTGTGAGCAAACTTTGTTCGTCTCAATGTCTTGGAATTCATCGTCAAGGAGCTATGATAGCTCAAAATATTTGTAAATAACATGTTAGTGTGAGTCCTCGAGTTTGGTTAAGAAGCGACTTAGTTCAAGTTCATTCTCGGCACCATGATATGTTAGAAGCATGGAAGTTTGAACTTGAATGGCATGGCCCTTTCATGGTGATTTGCATGTTTCCAACAAGGTTCTATGAGTTCATTGATTACTAACAGGATCCTTGGCCTCAACCTCACAAGGGGCTCTACCTGATAAAGTACTATGCATAAGCAATGATGTTGTGCAATGCTTTTCACCATGTTATATTGTTAAGGTTTTTTGTTTTTAGAGTTTGGTATTACAGAGCATGCGTTGTTATTAGAGGTTTATACTATATTTATTAACTTCAGGACTAGTGTTGTTGATCATGTATATAGGACTTTGGAGACATTTTCTTTATCACTTTTCGGTGAACTTCAGTGAATTTTGAGGTACATGTTTCAATATGGCATATGCATGCATTCTGATCCTGCATCATTAACAAGCATTTGTACTGACATTTTGCCTTAGTTTCGATCCTGTCAAGTTGTGGCATATCTTGTCTTATCTGTTGCAAGTCGACAATAGTGTCTATCCTTCATGCGATGCTCTAGTTAGCATTGCTCTTGCCATTCGGCACCCATGTTGTGTGATTCTTGTAGGCCCGAGAACCCATATTTAACCCACCATTACTTAATAGTCGATACTTCATGTTTTCTCTCTTATCTTTTTTTGGCCATGTCATAAAGGGGTTCCCGTTATTTTTGTTGCTTTACAGTTGCACTTGCTTATTGCCTCTTGCATCTAGGTACATATTTCTAGGATGACATTCGCTTCATCCTACTTATTTTCATTGCAGTTACTCTTGACCTTAGCCATTTGCATATATTTCCTTTGTTTTGCGACCTTCTACCATTGGAGAAGACATTCATGAGTGGGAATAACTTGTCCAACATTGGTTTTTCATTTGCTTTGCATAGGTTTGTTCCATGCACTTGGAATGTAGTTGCATGACTTTGAGCCACTCATTTTCTCCAATGTAGCATATTTGTATCTCTTTTTCCTGCTTTCCAAAACACGAAAAAGACACTAAAAAATTAAAAAAAACGCCAAAAAAAAGGGATGGGGAGGAGAATTTCGATCTACATTTGATTTAGTTTGTGTGGAAACCATCAATGATTGTCGCCCTTGAACATAGCACTTGTTTGTGTCATTATCTTTTAGTTGGGATTTAGTATTGTCTTAGGAGTTGTAGCATGATTTTGATCTTGTACTCCTCTGATTGGTTATTCTTCTAGTCACTATGGAGAAAGCTACAATGCCTCCCACATTGTTTCTTTATATCTTGGTCCTGTCGATGTCAGTGCTTCCCAAATCAACATTGTGTCATAGTATATGTTCAAGGGAATTTTTGAGCCCAAGTCATCCATTCTATAGTTTGATTGACCTTTCATGTCGGTCATCCATATTTAAGTTTGCACTTGGTGGCTTTCTTATTTTACAAAAAATTATTGCTTCTTGTTTCGTGTCAAATGATGTGGGATACCTTAATGCCCCTATTTCAATGGATCTCTTCCTATCGACGCCAAATCCTTATATAGGAAGTCGATCTAGAAACCTTAGTAGTACCTTGGGGCTTACAGAAATCAATGGCAAGTTCCCCCATGATCGACAATGAGTTCACATCATTAACCCCTTATTGATCAATTCTCTGAGTTTTCGAATTCAGATCATTTATTCATGCTTGTGAGATTGTGCTATGTACCTTGGGATCCATATTCATTATTGGTGGGTCCCCTCACGTATGTTAATGTTTTTTCATCAATGATAGGTAATTAGATGGTTTCTACCATGCTCGACATTAGTTCATTTATTTTCATGATGTAGATTCGTACAATCGTCGAGTTGGGATTGAATACCTTGGGTTGGGGGCATCCTCCATCAGTGCTACCTTCCTGAGTTGTGCAATATTGTTCCTTGGTGTTAAGTGTCTTCCTTGGGATTGAATACCATATTGCAATATCCTTGGTGTTAAGTGTCTTCCTGACATATACTATGACATAGATCCACTTTGTATTTTCTCGTGGCTATGATTTTTTCCCACATGGATCCACAGTGTATTTTTCATGGTCATAGTATTTCACTTTATATACTATGTGGATCTACGTTGTATTAAAATGGTGACCATTCTTATTGATATATTCAATCATGGGTATGCTTGCCTCAGGGATGATTTATTTATGATTGGTTGATTTTTACCTACATGTACTTCCTGGTTCCTTAACCTACATAACTCTTCCTTAGTCCACTCATTAATAGTTGGTATTGTAATGTATTTCGGACATCACTTTCTCTCATGACATCACACAATAGGGGACATATGTTAAACTTGTATTTGGCACCATAGGCCTGTTGGGTATGTGTTATATTCTTTGCATGAGTAGCAATGTTTGAGCGTATGCACCGGACACGTAGGGGGGTTAAAGGGGGTGGAGCCCCTCACACGGGGGTTCAGGGGCAGTGCCCCCAAAATTTATTTTTTTTACATCGAGACTGCATTATATTTAGGTGGTTTTTCGGCACATGGTTTCTTTGCCGATGGTTTTCTATTTCCGGTTAAGGAATTAGGGTTTTGGACTAATCCAGGTCATTGGGTTAGGGTTTTGGATGTCACTGGATCCTATATGTATTTTGTATTGTAAACATTGTAACATAATGAATAATATAGAATGTGTTGGTTTTCCCGGTTTGGGTTTCAATATCTATGTGTAATGTTTGTATTTGCCATTGTATATTTTCTGTTCTTTTTCTCAATATATGTTTACAGTAGATATTGTAGAAGGTTATAATTTACAAGGCCAATGCAAATGTAGAAGACTGCAATATACTATAAAATCACGAAAATGTTGTTCACGAAACACTCAACTAGCAGAAGGATATTATGGTCGTGATTTTTCCTAGAAAGAAGAGTGGTCAATTATGTTTTCTCTTGGAACAACCGTGACCAGTGGCATGTTCCCCATAGAAAACCCACAACCATCCCTTAATGCCTCAAAAATCATAAAATTCATGAGGACAACTAAGAACAACCAATTTGTGAAAGGAAAAAGGCTCACATGAAAGCAATGCATGGCTCATATCTTCATATTTTTGCATGCCATGCAACCTATTATTATCTCCTCAAGAATCTATAAGTATGAAAGTCAAAACTAAGGGAAAGAGGTCTAGATAGAAGCGTCCATATGCTAGTGATTTGTAGCAAGAATCCTATGTCTTGAGTGTGATACCATTGTTGAATTTTCGGCATCAAAATTAGTGTGATATGATCCTAGGTGAGGATTATTAGCCATTCACCTGGTTATCTTATCGTGATACGATTTCAGATCATGCTTCTTCGATAGAGATGGACTTAGGACTAAGGAGGAGGAATTTTGGTCTTGGATCTAGGAGTACAATGGGGAATATCAAGGTAATCATCATTATTGTTACTCTCTTTCAATAAATATAGATCTATCTTATTTCCCTCCCCAAATCTCTGTGTTTATGTATCACTTTGCATATTTTATGGGATTTCGTGTATCTAATTTAGCTTGAGGTTATTAGATTAAGACTTTAATCATGCAAGTTTATATTTATTGTTTTATGAAAGAATGAGAAAGGTATTTCTTATTGGATGATTGTGCAGGTTGGTGGTGAATCAACATAGCTATTTTAACATCCCCACCATAATCCATAGTTTAATTAATGATTATGTAGAGATAGTATGTGGTTATGGCCAAAGCGATGTAATATGTGAATTGTATTTCCTTGTTTTATTAATAAAATGTGATTCCAACTACTATGGGGACATGGAAAAGATACAGGGGATGAATTAATCCATAAGAGAGGGGAGTGTCTAGGATCATGGCCAAGAGGGGTCCAAGGGGAATAGCCATGAATATTAATCCAACCTATTTTCCTAAAATTGTTATTTGTATGTGAAACTTCCAATTTTTTATTTAGTGTTCCCAAAGCCAATCATTGAATACATGTAAGAGGGTGGGTGTAAGTAGTTACATCCCATAGTTATTTGGAACATGGGGGTTGAGTACAATCAACTTGAGGAAGAGTGTGAGTCAAGCAAGGAAATCAAAAGAGAGGAAATTTGTATGGGTTGGGAGAGCAGTTTTACACATTTTGATTTTTTGTGCATGAGGTGTAGGTAGAGAGGAAGAAGAGAGCTTGGAGATGGTGCAACCATGGAGGGAGAATTCTAGAGAATGATAGAGCGTATTTGGAGTGAATTGGAGCTAGATAACTAAAGAGCCAAGTTTCCAGGCCTGAAGAGTGAACTCCTAGGCAAGTTGCATTGTAATAGCAAGTGGTTGTTGTTGGTTTGTTGGTAGTTTTCCTAGCAGCAAGATCCCTTGAGTTCCCAGTTGGGATATTCCTAGCTACTTGTGCTAGAGAGACCATGATAAACAAATGGGAAGCCCAAGGGACTGATATCAATGAAGGGGTACATTCCTTGGGTTGCGCAAGTCAAGAGGAAGAGAGTTGGTGGAAAATTGGGATAGTAGTAGGAGAATATCAGTTGGGTTGTGAGTTTTAAGCGTTGTGAGTGGACTGTGAGAGACCACCCTCTTTTGTGGATTACTAGCCTCAGCTCGGGGGTGACTATATGTTGATATTTGGAACAATTAGTCTATGGTTGGGTGGAATGTATGTCCCATGTATCCAGTTGCACAACAAAATTAAATGATAAGTGTTTTATCTTGTTGTTGAGTTGTTTCATGAGTTTATTTGTTGTGTATGAACTATGTGTATTTGAGAATGATTTTTATGTTGTTGTGTGAATTATTAAGCTACATTAATGTTATTTTGATATGTTGTAGATGAATCTATTTTATGGTTATAGACAGTAGCTAAATATTTTTTAATTCGTAGTTGAAAGCTACAAGAAATTAATTAACTGTAAATAAATTAAATTAGTTAGAAGAAATTTTTTTTGCGTGTATTATGTAACATAATGTGCCTCGGTTGGGATGGGGGACGTTACATTATAGTATCAGAGCATCTGGTTCAAACATTGGGCTTGGATGGGCTTGATCTAGAGAGAATTAGTGAAATTCCTTGTTGCAAATTTTGTTTGTGACAAGTTGGGGGAAAATGTAGAAGAACAGAAAGGTATCCCCAATTTCGTGTGTGATATATGGGTTTAAACGACTCTAGAATGTTTAAGAGTTTCCATGGATCCAAGCAGTAAGGTTGCATATTGAAATTCGACTTGGAATGGTCGAAATTCGAGTTTTAATGACCTCCTATAGAGTTAGATGAAATTCAATGGATTGATGGTCGAGATCTCTTTTGATCTCAAGATCAACGACCGGGATTCACCTTCATAAATTTAAAAATTCATGAGGTTCAACATTTTTGAAAGGTTGATCAAATTAACGGTCATGATTCATTTCGATGGTTTTGAAATGGATGATATCAATGACCCAGATTCACCTAGGTATTTATTAAAATTTTATAAGTGTGAGGCTTGACAATAGAATCTGTCGGTGATCGATGGTTAGATCGAGGACTTTGGAGAAGTGTTGAAAATTCGCCAAGATAAATTGTCGATGGTGTATGAATGATGGACCAACGTCGGCAGAGTTAGATGAATTTGATACAACCAATGACCAAGATTCATTTCATGGGTTGTGAAATAGATGAGATCGATGGTCTGGATCAATTGGAGAAATGTTGAAAATTTTCTAAGTGTTAAATTTCACCAAGATAAATCACTGATGACCGATGATCAAGTTAGCCGAAAGGGTGAATATTTTGGTTCAGCCATAAGAAATCTCTGACTACCAATGTCTAACGGTTGGGGGTTGGCCACCTCCACCGAAGTGTTATCAATTTTCGATCGAAATCGTCGATGGCCGATGGTTCGGTGGTCGAAGTTCATCCGATTCAGAGAAGTATTTTAAATCAAGAAAGATAAGTCATCGATGAATGACACGTCGATGGTTGGGCATCGACTGAATTAAGAAAAGTGTTCAATTCATCCAAAAGAATCAGTTGATGGTCGATGGTCGAAAGAGCATCCATGTGTCATGCCACGCCAACATCCACATGTCATGACACATCACCAAAGTTGACACCTCAAGATGATGTGTCCTGTCATGTCAGCATCCATGTGTCATGCGACTTCAATAGTTGCCACGTTATTCCAGAAGTGGCCAATGGTCAATGGTCAGGTCGACCGATTTGGGAAAGTGTATTCGACAATAGTCGGGGATAGTTGATCGTCAATGGGCTGATGGTTGGGCATTGGCAGAATCAGTGAAGAGTTTCATTCACCAACAAATATCGTCGATAGTTGAATCAGTCGATTTAGAGTTGGGTACAAATCGATTATCAGAAATTTGGTCCAATGGTCGACGGTCACGTCGACAGATTTGGGAAGTAGTTGCACGCATCCAAAGTGTTGATTTTTATGTGTTTCTAGATCTAGATAATTATATGTCACGTTATAATTATACACATAAAAATATGCCAATATCATTGAAGTCACACCATGCACAAAGAGACACAAAATTACCCTAGGAAAACCCACAATGGGAAGAAAACCCAACAACCCTTCCCCTAGAAGAATATCCAACCAAGAACCACAAGTACAATGTCACAATGAAGAAACCCTAGCCCAAAGGCTCAAAACCAAGAAAATAATGTCTTCTTGTTGCAATTTTGGCTTCCTCGTTGTAGTAGCAGACCTTATTGAGAAGAGGACGAGTTTTGTTGGTTGCAAATAAGGCCTAGGCACCTCCTATTTATATTAAACTATTGACTTCTTCATGGGCGACCTGATCCTTCATTGGAGCCGACTTTACATCAAAACAATGTTTTTTCACATTAAATTAATTTGTTTTCTTATCCTGGAGTTGACTTCTCATTTTGAACTTCTTCTATGGGTTTCTTCAATGTTTCTTCTTGATGAATGGCTTCCCGAAGTTTCCAAAAACTAACACTCCCTCTCAACGAGGAAGGAATTCATCAAACATATATTGTACTTGTTCTTGGTATTATTCTATCATAGAAAATTTTATCCATGAGACTCATTAACTATATTAATGATCCATATCCACAACCATGTGTCTAGCACCTCGAGTCGTTCTTGTCCCGTGACAAGAATTATGACCACATCCACCTCAGAGTTGATCCTGGAATTTCCACATTCACACATGATCATGAGCATCTTTAGAATGATCAAGATTAGTTGTGGAATGTACATATTCTCGTAGGATCACTCGGTGAATGCATTTAGCTCGATGTTATCGGAAACATGGAATCACACCTAAAGCACCTTGAGTATTCATTGCGTCAAAGACTACGTTGGGGCACATCTACTCTAGATGTAGATGTTATCTATCTCCCCGAGTCTGCAACCCATTACTGGGAGAAGGGTCATCCTGATGCTTATCATGGCCACTCACCTCACCATGAGTGTTATGCCTAATTCAATTCACACACATTGGAGTAGTCCTCAGTCCATCGAGAACTATGTAGCTTCATTCCATCGAAGACTGCGTTGTGCTTCGAGTCTTCAGTCCATCGAAGACTACGTCATGCTTCGAGTATTCATTCCATCGAAGACTATACCAAGATTTACACCTCAATATTGCTCACTTTGATAAGTGTCATAAGTGTCGCATGATCCTCTCAACTGTCGCAAACATCAAACAAAGAATATTGTCATGATGACGACACCAAGGAGACATCTAGAATAACTCAGACACTTGATTTGGAGGAGGGAGAATGATTAACTGAAGTCAAGGAACTCTTATCACCTGAAGGGAGCTCTTAAACAAGGGTTTGGAGGGTGAGCGCTCTCCTACATCAGCCTTAGGAGAGTTGGCACTCCCCTATAAAGTCTCAAGAAGCGTTATAATTCTCATCTGCCCCTCTGAAGGAGCGCTATCCATCTTTGGAGCGCCGATGCTCCCCTCAAGCTTCCTAGGGAGCGCTATAGCGCCCTGATGCCCCTTTTGAGGGAGCGCTATCTAATCTGAGGCAGTAGTTGGCCCGTTGAGGAGAATAAGGGGAGGATATTTCAAGTTTGGAAGGCAGTTGCATTCGAATTCTTGGTTCCATCAAGAGATCCCTGATCCAAGGAGGGGATTCCTCAGCTTATTCTGAAAGATAACTCAAGAGGTTAAGCCTCTCTTAACCTATATAAGCAGGCTCTATGATGGTGAGGAGGGGGAAGAATTTCTAGCATGAAACCTATGATCTCATAGGAAACACACAGTCAACTGAAGGAGAGTGATCAATGAAGCTTCTATCATCCAGGTCGTGGATCTTTCGAGAAAGGGTTAGACGAAGGGGACTTGACGAAGTTGTCGCATTCACATCTACGATTGTAAGTACTGCTGTCATTATTCTCATTAATATGACACGCTAGGCCTATTTCTTTCTAGTTCGTGTCTGATCTTACATGAAATTATCGTTAATATATAGATCTATTTTCAAGCTAACATCAACAGAGTAGGAAGTGGTCGTACTTTGTTTGTCTACAGGACTCAATGAGGAGCGAAATATTGGAGCTCAACTCAGAGCGTGCAGGGACAAACATCGATAAAAATGTACCTCTATCATCCTTCCTTCTCATGTGTTAGTTTGGATAGATTTGAAAGGAATTCAGTGTCCACGTTAAGAACTTTTTGTCTTAGAGTTAGTGTTTATCTCTTTGAGGCGATCTACCTATCCGTAGGGAGATTTTCCTACAACAGAAACTGGCGACTCCACTGGGGAGTCCTCAAATCAAAACTTCTTGTTTTGATTTCTCCTCATAGACCTTGTTTTACCCCTTGATTGTTTTAGACCTGGTTCACTCCTCTTTTGATTGGTTTCATGAGCTGATTGACTCCCTACCCCATCACACTCAGCGTAATTGTCGAGACTGAACTGCAATTTTTGGATTTTTTTGACACTTTTAGGAGTTTTTGACCCTGGCACCCCTGTCCCTGTGTTAACAGAGCGCCAACTCTCCCTAATTGCCTTGCACAGAGTGCTATAATGCTCCTTTCCCTTTGCAACAGAGCACATGCCCTTTTTTGGCCTAGAAGCCTTCCAGAATTGCTTTTTCAGGTTTTTACCTCTGTGTCTCTCTTGCTGAGTCACCTTGTGAGTCAATGTTTCTTCCTTGCCAACTTTGACATCTGTCTTTGTGAAGGACAAATATCTTGCTATTTGAATTTTGTAGCCTTATTCACTATTGTTGTTGAGTTTTTCTGCCATTTGGAGTTTGAAACCCATGCATTGTCTTTCTCTCTTTTTCGACTGAGCGAAAAACTCTGGTGAAGGTCATCAAAGGCCTATAGATCTCTTCATTTGGTTTTAGTTAAGAGCATTGTTCTTCGACATTCCTTTTGGTATGAAGTTTTTTTATTTTTATTTGATTGTTTCTTTTCTTTCGCTTCTTGTTTTGATCACAACGAGAGGGTGTATTGTTTGTACGATCCTTGCTTGTATTGGTTTGATTTTCATTGATCCAAAAAGATAATTAGCAAGACGAGCATTTCTTTGAATGAATCATCATTCATATACAAACAATAAAGAAGCATCTTCGTGATTGATTTTGCATATTAGAAGGTATCTCAAAAGTCTTAGCATCACATCGGATTTGATTGAAGAGAATTTGATTGAGGACATTCCTTATTAGTGCTTGCTAGTGAAAATAACTCTCTCTCTCCCCTAGATAGATGTTCATCGAAAAGAAATGACTGCTTATCATCTTTGATGCATTCTTGGCGATGAGTCATAATTCCATCCGTTTCACTTCCATGCACCCCTTTTGAGTAAAGAACAGCTATAAAATCAACGCTAATTAAAAATTATTTGAAACATTTTCTTTTCTAGGATCCTCCACCAACAGTAGACTAGGCTTAGTACTTTGGATTAGGCTGTGAGCATAACTCTCCAAAGTTTCACAAACAAACATTAGCATCATGAGTTAGGGAGAGTCAAATCCAATTATCGTATAAGTCTGCCTGGGATCCCCCTCTCACACAGGGGTTACGCACGAGGTCGCATTCGGGTGAGCTACAGAGATTATCCCTCCATGGTTTAACTGATTGTGGTGGTCAGATTGTATTATGGGGATCTCTTAAAGGTAAATCCACAATTACTGCATGGAATCCTTTTAGTTGATTTCGGGCTAGATACCCTGCCCGTACGTTTGGATCGGACTATCGACTGTACCTTCCCAGAGGCTAACTGCGAATTGGTAACCTTAGCAGCCATAATCTTTAGGGTCTTACACAAGGTGACAGTGAAGGGAAGTCTCACTGTACCTGGAGCAGACATTGGTCAAACTCACTCGGGCTCCTTGGAGGGTAAATCCACAATTGCTGTGTGGAAGCTTGCACCAAGGCGTAAGTCCGTTAAGCAGGTCGCCATTGTAACTGTTCCACCATATCCCCGCCCCTCCTTGACTTGATCGTGCGACGTTGGATTTCATCACCAACTAGTACGGTCATCGAGAGAAGGTCATGTTTGCTTGGTTGTGATTCTTCGATTTTATTAGCGTATGCTATTTATTTTCAGTAGTTGGCCATATATCTCTTTCGCCGACTCTTTTTCGCCAACATCGACCCTCCACGCCGTTCGCAAAGGCTACATGGACTTCCTTCAAAAAATATGGAAGGGAACACCCCTTTACCCCCTCATTCTATAGAGGAATCTCCTCAACAGAGCGAGGTTCAAGATACCACAACTTCCCAAGAAGAAGTTCCCACTCCTCTGGAGAATTTTTGAATTGTTTCAGAGTCTCTGAAAGCTTTCCGCATTCAAGAGGGATATGAACGTCGTGTCCTCCAACTGAATTTAGCTGGTGAATTTGTCGTCATCAATCCTTCTGACATTTCGGCTGGGTCTCGTCAAAACCCTTTAGCCGATGACCCCTTTTGGACCGCAGACATTGTTCGAAGTCCACCGCGCATGGTGCGGGACCTTTATGGAGCGGGAGTAGGTGTTGATGCACCCATCTCCTACACCGTACCTTTAGACCATTTTACCGGCACTACCATCTTTACGACCACACCGCCTGTTGGTACGAACACATCGTCTGTTGGCCTAAGGTCTACTTTTCCTCTCCAGACGGCTCATTCTACAATGGTCCCTCACGTTCCGACTATTCCCACCGGTAATGTGGTGGTTAGCCAAGCTGCCATTGGCACACCCGTAACACCAAGACCTACATCATCACTCCCTTTTGGGTATAGAGCACTGAATTTTCCCACTGCCTCTACTACTCAAGATACGCCGGGAAGTTCCATACCTATCCAACAACCCGGAGGGACCGGTCTTGGTGGTCTTAACCCATTCGGTGGTACCGGTCAGTCATTTATGTCTGGTTCTCAAATTTTGGGAACTTTACCTCAAGCTGGGGGGCATCCTCTCACCGGAGGACAAATTCCATTTGGGGGGCACCCTCATGCTGGGGGGCAGCCTCAATCTAGAGCCTACCATCAACCACATGGACAAAATGTGTCTGCCATGCCTAATCTGTGGAATATCCCTTTTCCAGGAAATCCACAGTTCTCGGCAGGACACAACTCTCAAGCTCCGCAACAACCTCCTTATGGAAAAACGCAAAATCTAGATTGTAACCCTCAAAACCCATCTGGTTATCCTCCGCTCGCACATACTTTGGAAAACACCTCAAATCCTATGTACCCTGGTCAACACCAACCTCATACAAGAGGGCCCACTAGTTACAATGATCCGCATAACCCAGTGATTGGCCCTACTGGTGTCCCCATGCCACACCAGCATTACCCATAGGTTAATCGACAACTACCTTTTCTAGCTACCCTGGACCTTCCAGACTTGTCTCGGTTAACGAATGATCCTATTTATCATTCTCCGGTTTGGCCAGCTATTCTAGCTAAACTTCCTTCTGATATCCCAAAATTCGACGGAAAGTCTAGAGAAGACCCAAACAACCACGTGATGACTTTCCATTTGTGGTGTTCATCCAACTCCCTCATGGACGATTCTATACGGTTGCATCTTTTCCAACGAACGCTTATGGGTTCCGCGGCGAAATGGTATACTGAACTACCACACGCATCTTTTCACGACTTCAACTCCCTCTCCATGTCCTTCCTCACACACTTCCAACTACCCATTTGATACGAGATGGGTACTAAAGTATTAACCTCCCTTCGTCAGACAACTTCCGTACACATCTCCGATCATATTCATGAGTGGAGACGATGACGAAGGCTAATCAAAGCGGTCATTCCTGACCAACTATTAGCGGAATGGTTCACTAAGTCATTGTTACCCCATATCGCTCGTGATGTTTCCATGGGTGGCGTAGTCAGCGAGGAAGAAGCTATTGCCCGAGCTCAATACTTAGACTTGGTCTATTCACAGTCCGGTACTCTGTACGAGTTGATACCAAATGCTACCCATGCCACTAATGATCCATCCAAACCATCATCTGCTTCCCACACGGATGGAGTTATTGGCTCCGTCAAAACCCAATCTACTTCCCAGTCGACTGGAACAACTCAGCGGCCCGCTTCGACGGCTGCTCCCAGCCCGACTGCACCCTCCTCTACCCCTCCTCAAACTCAGGTCTCTGAGGTGAATGCGGTCCAATCGACCCCTTCACAACAACTCGGGGGCAAGAAGAAAGTGAGAAATAAACCAAAGAAAAACAATAACAATAAACCACCAAAAAATCAACCGCAAACCCTTGCTGGCAGAAAACAATCACAACGAAAACCAAAATTTCCATGTCTCATTTGTGGTGACGATCACTACACTCGAGACTATCCACATCGTGATGAAGTGGCCAAAATTTTCAAGGGAAATTCACAACCCACTATGCTTACTCAGCCTTTTTCACAGCAGCAGTCTTTGGTTGCCCAAACCCCCATTGGAGGGGGTAGTTCCAACCAACCCCATGATGAGGCCTCGACAAGTTTCCACATTTACATGTTTAACAGGGTTAATCTGACGACTCACTCTGCAACATACGACACACCAGTTAAACCTGATAAGCCGAAGACTGCTAATGGTTTCGTACCAGACCCATTACCATCTTCCGTTAGTCCTCCATCTGCCAGCCCTCCATGCAGGCCACTTCAGATTGAGAAACCTTCGTTTGACTCCATCTTATGCCCTCCTAAGAGCACCATCCAGAAAGCTACCTTCAATCCTAATTCTCGGGCTGCCCAAAACTACAACATTGTTGAAGATTTGGCTCAAGCGCCGTGTGCTATGTCCGCCTTAGAAGTTCTACAACATTGTCCCATCCAACATAGAACACTCTTAGCTGCTATCGACGCTTTCGATTCTGAGTCATCAAATAATCTCACGTTTAACTTGGATGATCATCAACCACGACTCTCCCACCAGCTAGCTTTCCAAATCGATGTTGTTGTTCACAATCAACAAATCCACCGGACTATCTTGGATGAGGGAGCCTCTACTTGTGTCATGTCTTTAGCGTGTTGGAAAGGCTTAAAATCACCTGCCCTTAACAAATACCCTACAATGTTACACGTTTTCGATGGACGATGTTTTCATCCTCACAGATTATTACAATACTTAGCCGTTCAGTTGGGCGGCAAAACTGTTACCGTTGATGTCGAGGTGGTCGATGCCCCCCTCGATTACAACCTACTACTCGAAAGAAGTTGGTTCTATGCTATGACTATTGTCGCCTCGTCGGTGTTTCGATGTGTACAATTCCCTCATCAAGGCAAAATTGTCACTGTTGATCAACTCGATTTATGTACACCCCACACTCGCGCCCCTGTCACCAACAACATTCCCTTTTTGGGAGACCATCCAGTTACGTATGAAAGCGTTGGTGTTGGCTTATTGAAAGATTCTAGCCTTATGGGTATTTTCCCTACACCACTTCCACCTACCGCTCATCATATTTCCGTCGTCAGTATGATTTCGACTATGCCTCATCAATCCTTGGAATCATCTGATCCCTGGATTGTACCTAGTCCACTGTAATTCGATGTGCTCGGTGACACCATGCCACTTAGCCCAGCCGAGGCCGCATACATAGCTATTCAATATGCCTCTCCCTCTCCAAAAAACCCACATTTATTGGCACCTGATGCCTACTCGAAGCCCTCATGGTTGGATTCCCTGTCATCTGCCATCGATTACATTTCCCAAATTTTCCCTTCTGACGAATCGATTATGGAAATGCTTAGCATCGACGATCTGCCTTGGGATGATAACCATCATCGATCCTCTTTTCTTCTGCCTTTGGAAGAAAGTCACCAAGACATACACTCTGTCTCCCCTCCCGATGTTACTGATACTCCGCAATCTCCTATCCTCACACCAGATACTCTCTCTGAGGGGAATATGGGTAACATCTCTACCACGATCGTTATTGACATTTCGATTAAAGAAGGTGTCGTGGAAAACATCAAACTTGGTGCAAATTGCACACCTGAAGAAGTGGTCTCTTACACCGCTTTGTTTAAATAATTCTGTGACGTCTTTGCATGGAGCTACGAGGAAATGCCAGGGATCGACCCTTCAATCGTCGTGCATGAAATCAAGACTTACCCTGACGTGAAACCTGTTCGACAAAATCTTCGCCCGGTTCACCCCAAGAAAATCGAAGCTATAAAGGCAGAAGTTGAGAAACTTCTAAAATCTGGCTTTATCTATTCCATCCCTTTGACAGAATGGGTCTCCAACCTTGTTCCGGTTGCCAAAAAACAAGGGACCATCCGTGTTTGTGTTGACTATCGAGATCTCAACAAAGCTTGTCCCAAGGACAACTACCCTACGCCCTTCATCGATCAAATCATTGATAATTGCGCAGGGAGCGTATTCTTCTCTTTCATGGATGGCTTATCTAGGTATAACCAGATTGAAATCTTACCTGCTGATCAACATAAGATAGCCTTTATCTTCCCTTGGGGTAGTTTCTCCTACCGAAAGCTACCTTTTGGCCTTAAAAATGATGGTGCTACTTTCCAGCGGGCCATGTTGTACGCTTTCCACGATATCAAGAATATCGTAGAGCCTTACCTCGATGACTTACCCGCGCACTCATCCAATCGATCCAATCACCTTGATCACTTATGGGCAATTTTTCTTCGATGTCGGTTCTACCGTGTTCGTTTGAACCCACATAAGTGCATTTTTGCCGTCGAATCCGGTTGACTCCTCAGTTTCATTGTCTCCAAAGATGGGATCAGGGTGGATCCCTTAAAGATTAAGGCCATTCTAGCCTTACCCCCACCTACCAATTTAACCCAACTCCAAATTTTGCAAGGAAAAACAAACTTCCTTCGTCGTTTCATTTGCAACTATGTTGAGATCACTAAAGGATTTATGCGGTTACTGCAAAAGAACACCCCTTTCATCTGGGATGACGCTGCCCAACGGTCATTCGATGCTCTCAAGCATGCTTTGACCCATGCACCTTTGTTACATCCCCCGGAGTGCACAAAGGATTACATCCTTTACTTGGCCGCCTCCACTTCCACTATTGCAATGGTGTTAGTTCAGGAGGATCCCAACGGTGAAGAACATGTGATTTATTACTTGAGCAAGAGTCTATCTGGACCCGAACTCTGATATTCACATGTCGAGAAACTAGCTCTGGAAGTCGTCATCGCTGTCCAGAGATTCCGCCATTACATCTTATTACGCACCACCACGGTGATCGCGGACTCCAACCCCATGTACCACGTCTTGACACGTCAAGTACTTGGGGGAAAATATTCTAAATGGATCGTTATCCTTTAGGAATTCAATCTTGAATTTATGAAGTCCAAATCCAAAAAGTCCCTGGTGTTTGCCGAGCTCATCTGTTCTCTCCCTCATGCTGATGAAGACATCGAACCTAGAGGCTCTCTCCCCTATGAATCTCTCTTCCTCATCAACACCTTTGATCCTTGGTACGGAGATATTCTCCTTTACCTTCAAACCCAATGTTTTTAGCCTAACATTTCTCGTGAAGAGCATCGACGTATTCGTCACCACTCTCATCATTATCTCATCATCGGCGACACCTTGTATCACCGTGGTATTGACACCATCCTTCGACGATGTCTAATTCATGAGGAGGCCGAACGTGTTTTGAACGATTGTCACCTTGGCGCCTGTGGTGGTCACCTTTCTGGACTGGCCACAGCCCAAAAAATCCTACATGCCGGCTACTTTTGGCCCTCGATTTTCAAAGATTGTATCGAAGCCGTAAAAAAAAGCCCACCCTGCCAAATCTTTAACAAGAAGGCATGTACCCACCCTACTGCATTGCACCCCATTATCGCCATCATCCTCTTTGCCAAGTGGGGTATCAATTTCATGCATTGTAAGCCTACCTCAGCCGAGGGGCATGGTTATATAATCGTCGTCGTCGACTACTTCACCAAATGGGTTGAGGCTATGCCTAACTTCCTGAACGATGGTCGTACTGCAGCTCTGTTCCTTTTCAACCACATCATAACTCATTTTGGTGTACCACATGCCATCGTCACTGATCACAGTGCACACTTCAAGAACCAGATGATGAGCGAATTACATGTCAAATTGGGTTTTCGCCATGAAAACTCATCCCCTTACTATCCTCAGGCCAACAGACAAGTTGAGGCCATCAAAAAGTCTTAAAAACCATGATTCAACGCATAGTAGGGGCAATCAATACATCGTGGCATCTACAAATTTTCTTCTCTCTCTGGGCTTATCGCACGTCTGTGAAAACCTCAACTGGATTTACTCCTTTCCAGTTGGTGTATGGCATTGAAGCCGTCCTACCAATCGAGTGTGAGATTCCGAGTGTGAGATTCCATCACTCAAACTAGAAGTAGAACTCCTGCCCCATACTTTTGCTGAAGAAGAATGATTCTTGTATCTATCCAAGCTGGACGAAACACGTCACGATGTTGCTTTCGCCAATGAAGCACATCATAAATGAATTAAGAGTTAATACGACAAATCTGTCCACCCTCGGACTTTTGCAGAAGGAGACTTAGTCATCGTTTATGACCAAGCTCACGATAAATTGGGGACAGGAAAGTTAGAACCTCTGTGGCACGGTCCTTACAACGTGAAGCGTGTCCTATACAGAGGCACCTACGAATTAGTAGATCATGATGGAATTTCCCTAGGAGAGCCCCGAAACGGGCTTTACCTTAAAAAGTACTATGCTTAGATTACCCAGCATGTGTACTTTGTACATTATTGTATTTTTAGTTTGGTGTGTCTATTTCTTTCACGTGCTCGATTATTTACCGTTGCCACTCATGACTGTGCTTGTGTTTTCATGCGCAGATGACGTCTTCCTTTCCTATATTTTTCGGGTTTGCGGATGGCGCTAGTCGACATACCCAGAACATTGATTCGATAGCATGGGTTATTTACCAATTTGATGAGGTGGTGAGTTTAGGAGGTATCTGCTTAGGACCATCAACCAACAACATGGCAGAATATCATGCTGTCATCAGACTGTTGACCCAAGCCTCCTCCCTAGGTATCTCCCGTATCATTGTTTACTTAGACTCCCAACTCGTGGTCTACCAACTCAACCGTATCTACGCTATCCGTAGTCATATCCTGCTACGCCTCCATCTACAAGTTTGTCGTCTTGAACGAATGTTCGATTACATCAAATATAGACACATTCCAAGAGAACTTAACAGTGTTTCGGATTCGTTAGCTAATTATATTATGGATCGGTATCTCGCCCACATATAAGATTTAAGGAAAGTAAAATTGTACATCACATGTAAATTAAAACACATCACAGACATCATCATGTACAAATCATTTGGCACTATAAAAACTCGAAACTATATATATATATATATATATATATGGCGTGACTGAATTTTTTTTTGATTACATCAAAATATATAGAAGAGCAAAATGTTGGGTCTTTAAACCCCTACAACATCGCCTGAAAAGGCATACAAAAATATGATCACCAGAGAGACTCTAATCTCCCTGCACTACATTGTGCTGCGAGTAACATATCACTGCATGCACTACGCGTCTCAGTAGAGAATTGACATTCTCTGCTACTCCCATAGTGTGCCTCTGCAGATGTAAAGGCACTTCTCCCCTCCGTAGAGGAGGAATGCCCATCGTGAGGCCTTGGAGGTTTCTTTCAACCTCCCGGAGACCTATCACTGGTACTCCTGGATTCGCTACAACCGGAGCACTCCCACGACGTCCTGGTATCGGTATATCGGCCGGGCGCACTGCTCCCTTGGCTGCATGTTGAAAACAATACATCTGTTAAAAACTCTTCTATATACCCAAAAAAATACATATACATTGAAAACTTAAAAAAAAAAAAAACTAGACAAGGTATGGCTCAGTCTCTTACCTGACACATCCCAGTCTTCTCCCACGGGTAAAATCAAATCCATGCTCCCACGGAAATCTACCTCAACATACGGGAATTCTTCTATCCAGAGATACTGCTGCCTTAGCCAGACAAAGAAATCGCCAGTGAAACGAAATTCTGACTCCGCTACTAACCTCGAAGACAGACTAGTCCACCTCTCCATCCTTGGTTCGTCCACTAGTCGCACTGCCAATGCTATCTGAGGCTGCATCTGGGGGATGCGCTTCAGGAAAAATGAAACTAGAAAAGAGCCATAACCAAACTGTTTCTGTCCCATCCTACACTGTGAAACCTGTTCCTTCACATTTCGAAGGAACCCTGCACTCCAGTTGAACAGTGTTGGTTCCAAACACTAAACACCGTAAGCTACCTGAGATATTGATGCCAGATGTGTGCTATTACTACCCATCATGCTCGTGATGGCAAAAAAAATGGACCGGAGGGGTAGCTCTCGGATATCCTTGATAGGGATTCTACCCCCTACCAGTCTTGATCCTGGAACACAGTGACGTGCCAGATACATGCCCACTTGTTCAGGTAGTTCCCTCTGCCCGGAAAAAGATATGGGAACCCCTCTCTTCAAGAAGTCGTTCAGAAAATACACGTCTTCCAACTCAATAGTTAGAAGCTGCGTGCCAATCCAGAATCCTTGCTCCACAACATCCCATAGGCCAATCATATGCTCAAGCAATAAAATCTCTTTCTTCATTTTTTGCAATTTGAAGAATTTGAGTAAGCCACAAGCTTGTAATGCAGCCCATGTGCGAGGACTCTACAAGGCAGCCAATTAATCAATCTCATGTTCTCGTTCTTTCCACTCGATCATGGTCGCTGAAATCACCTACAAAACAAAAGAATAAAAAATTTCATTATTTCAACGTTTTGGCATTTCGAAAATTTTCAAAAGCAATCTAAAAACATGAAGATCTAATGCCCACATCATTTAAAGAGACCACACCCTCTTTTATAATCACCATGCCCTCTTTTAGCCATTCAATGTTCATCACACAACAACGAAACGTTTTAAAAATGAAAACAACTTCTTTATGGTTGCATGGGCATATGTGGGGATTTTTCATGGGTTCTTTACCAAAAACGACCCATCCAATTAGCTATTGAGGCATTGGCGTCTTGGCCATCCCCTTCTAAAAACGTTTTTGCAAAAAGAACCCCCTTTCTCATCATTCTTAAAAGAGGCCGATTTTGATCTTTTTGGGGAAACTTAGGGCTTCAATTTTCAAATTAAATGCTGCTATGAAAATGAAATTTAAACCATGGAATTGAAAGAAGAAGAGATGAAGACCTACCTGGTCTGAACGGCAAGAGAAATGGTCAACCGTAGCTCCAGTATCGAGCGAAACAAGATCCACCTCTGAAACGAGAATCTCCACTACTCCAAAATCCTTGTACAAAATGAAATGGTAAATGGAATTTTCATTGCATTGCTATTTATAAATTTCCATTTTTTATAAGGTATAGTCATTTATGGGTTTCTCTAACAATATAATGGCTTCACTAAACCCCTGGTTTGTAGTTTTGACATCGCAGGTTTCATGGCAGTTCTGATGGGTTATTTACCTTGTCGCACTCATGAGCATAGTCTTGGTACGTTCTCAAGCTCGAAAACATGAGAACACACCAGGTAGACTTTTATCTCTTTTTCGGACCCGCATGGACACACAAAAAAGGAACCCCCCTGAAGTCATCTTTAAACCCTTTTCAGAATCTCTAAATATGAAAAGATTTTCGAGTGATCTTGCTTCCTTTCATGCTCGTTAAAAGGTTTGAAAGGGTGTCCTTCGAGCGATAGTTTATCTCTTTTTCGGTCTCGCTGGACTACTGTACGAAAAAGGAACTGAGAGATTTCTCTTTTAAGTGTTTTTCCAAACTCTATAATCCTGAAAAACCTTCGAGTTTTATGTCTTTGGACTCGCTAAATCACACATCGACAGGCCCATACGGGATCGAACCCTTCTTCCGGTTCATTAAACAAAGGAAGAGGAACTTACTGAAGGTGAGTTATATCGAGCATGTGTTATCCTCCTCGAGCTCATTAAATCAAAAAGAGGTACTCATCCATCTGGATGGGGGGGGAATTTAAAGAAGCAAGCCAAGAAGTCTCTTGAGAACATTATTAAGCAATTCTTAGAGTCGCCCTTGAACATGGCACTTTGTTTTTGCACGCATTATAACCCGCTAAACCTCTACACTGAGCCAATCCTTTGAGTTTATTTCACTCCTTTGGATCACCCGACGCAAGTCACCACATCCACTGCATCATCAAGTTTTGGTTCATGTCATGTTCTACTGTTGTGCCTCAGTGTTCAAGGGAAGTATCTGCCTCGAGAGTCAGCCATCCCAAATATCTTGCCTCAAAACCCGTGTCAATCCATGTCCATTTGATCCACCAATTACATCTCTATGTCTGTTTCATGTCATTGATGGGGGATACATCAAGGCCCTCCTTCAACGAGCTTATTCCTGTTGACCTCAGCACATTATCAGGAAATTAGGCTTAGAAACCAATTAGTACTTTGGGACCTGCATGCCTCAATGGCAGGCCTCCTCACATTCGACAGTAGGTTTACATCATTGACCTCTGATCGGATGTTCGACTCCATCTCATCCATTCACATTCATTGGAATGTACTAGCGTACCTTGGGAATCATTGACATTAATGGTGATCTCCCTCGCACTTGTTAACGGTTCACACCATCGACCGGTAATCAAGTGGTTTCTACCATGTTCGACATTGGGACATCTATTCACATGGCTAGAATCGTACCACATTGGGATCGGTAAGAAGACCCTAGGTTGAGTAATCACTTCGATACATACTTTTCCTAGGTTGCAAAGGAGTTTCTCTTGGATGAATGATGCATACACTGTTACAAAGACCCACTTTGTATTGATCGTGGCTATGTCTTGTCACCTCATAGATCCACTGTGTATTCTTCATGGCTACGATCAGTTTAGGTCATCAGAGTATAGATCCACATTGTATCTTCAGTGGCTATACCTTTTTATCAATACAATTATGGATCCACAGTGTATTTTATGGCGGCCATATCTTGCAAATCTTGATCACCCAAGCATAGGTATGCCTGCCTTGGGTTTGAAACATGTCATGATATTTTTTGGATGTTTTGTGTGCATCTTTCGTCAGGTTCTCCGAGTATATACCCTTGCTTGAAAGTCTACAAATAATTTCAGTTATCATCTCGCATATTCTAACTTCATACTTTGGGGGGCAATCTGTTACACCTCAATATTGCTCACTTTGATAAGTGTCGTAAGTGTCGCACGATCCTCTCAACTGTCGCAAGTGTCGCATGTCATTCACAAGTGTCACAAACATCAAACAAAGCATATTGTCATGATGATGACACCAAGGAGACATCTAGAATAACTCAGACACTTGATTTGGAGGAGGGAGAATGATTAACTGAAGTCAAGGAACTCTTATCACCTGAAGGGAGCTCTTAAACAAGGGTTTGGAGGGTGAGCGCTCCCCTACATCAGCCTTAGGAGTGCTGGCACTCCCCTATAAAGTCTCAGGAAGCGTTATAACGCTCATCTGCCCCTCTGAAGGAGCTTTATCCATCTTTGGAGCACTGACGCTCCCCTCAAGCTTCCTAGGGAGCGCTATAGCGCCTTGATGCCCCTTTTGAGGGAGTGTTATCTAATATGAGGCAGTAGTTGGCCCGTTGAGGAGAATAAGGGGAGGATCTTTCAAGTTTGGAAGGCAATTGCATTCGAATTCTTGTCTCCATCAGGAGATCCCTGATCCAAGGAGGGGATTCATCAACTTATTCTAAAAGATAACTCAAGAGGTTAAGCTTCTCTTAACCTATATAAGCAAGCTCTATGATGGCGAGGAGGGGGAAGAATTGCTAGCATGAAACCTATGATCTCATAGGAAACACACAGTCAGTTGAAGGAGATTGATCAGTGAATTTTCTATCATCGAGGTCGTGGATCTTTCGAGCAAGGGTTAGACGAAGGGGACTTGATGAAGCTGTCGCATTCGCATCTACAATTGTAAGTATTGTTGTCGTTATTCTCATTAATATGACACGCTTGGCCTGTTTCTTTCTAGTTCGTGTCTAATCTTACATGAACTTATCGTTAATAGATAGATCTATTTTCAAGATAACATCAACAGAGTAGGAAGTGGTCGTACTTTGTTTGTCTACAGGACTCAGCGAGGAGCGAAAGATTGGAGCTCAACTCGGAGCGTGAAGGGACAAACGTCGATAAAAATGTACCTCTATCATCCTTCCTTCTCATGTGTTAGTTTGTATAGATTTGAAAGGAAGTCAGTGTCCACGTTAAGCACTTTTTGTCTTAGAGTTAGGGTCTAGCTCTTTGAGGCGATCTACCTATCCGCAAGGAGATTTTCCTACAACACCAGGGTCCCAAGCCTTCAGTCCATCGAAGAATACTTTGGGATCATTCCCACATGGTAAAGTCTATCCGACCAATCTTGGAATGTCTACTCGATATCCTCCTATAGATATAACAACAACTCGAATCTTCAATCTGTCGAAGATTATATCTGGGCCTATTCCCACGTGATCAAATCCATATGATCAATTTTGAAATATCGACATGATGTTGCAATCATAAACACTCCCCTAGGGAAACATTTTCATTCCTACCAAGCTTGTCCCAGATAGAAGCTTAGTGAAAATGTCAACTACCTGCTCATCTGTGGATATGTGATGGAGCCTCATTGCTCCTTCCCACACCATGTCTCTGATGAAGTCCTACAAGATCCTTCGAAAGCCACCCTGCTTCATAACTTGCATCACTGGATGCGATATATGACTGAGTGCTAAAGACATCCGCTTCCCTACTTGTCTGGAAATCTTGCTCAATCCCAAGATGAAGTATCACCACAGGTGCTCGATTTGTCTTCTGCACTCCCAATCCAAAAATTGTATATCCCGACAGTCGTACTTTAGCATCAGAGACCAATCATATCTATCTATACCAAAACATAACTACCTACATGTTGTGATATAACCCAATAATACAGTCATGGCTCAACCATATACCGGCACAAGGTGCTCTCTACAAGGAAAATGTCTATCCCATCACACAACTTCCTTATATGTTTCATCATAGGTGTGGCCATGGACTTCCTGTCCAACATGATAAACCTCTTCAGTCTCCTCAATGAAGATCTCATATGGTGCCTTCCATGCTTCCAATCCCAATATATCTAGTCAATATCATTCATCTCGAACTTTGAAATCAAAACCCTCTATCTGAGGGAATCCTCGAACCATGCTTCCATTTGTTGCATGCCCCTTTGCATCCTACAAAGTGTCACAAAACCATGTTGGATTCTTCCTAATCATTGACTCCCTTTGAGTTTGTACAACCTGAAGATTTATTGTCTGTGACTCTTCCTTTGAGCCAATTGACTCTCTATGAAGTATAACTCCCTTTGATTCCTTTCAATCTCGTTGTTCTATTGTCATACATTTCTTGTTCTTAACCTAGAACAAGGGGCTCCCATACCAGGGATAATGACCCTTCTGCAAAAATAAGGATAAGGATTCTCATACCAAGTATAATGACCGTTCTATCAAAAATAAGAATTATGGCTTCTCGTATTAGCATAATAAAAAATATGTCCTCCCATAGGGATAACAACCAAAATGGCCTCCTGTACTAGGATAATAACCAAACAAAAAATGGACCCCCGTACCAGGGAAAATTTCCCAGTACAAAAGAAAATTAAAATAACTAAATTATACTTACAGTGAGAGTTGTAGAAGTCCTCTTGATGTATTTAGTATAAATAATCTCTTTGAGGATCGTCATCAAGTTTAGTCTTCTTCTATGGATGTTCATCAACATCAGTTGTCGATGCATGTTTCTTTTATTTTCTTTTCCTTTGAGGACAATCTCTAGCATAGTGACCAAACTCGTCACAAATGTAGCATTGGATGTTTGAAAGATCCCTCTTCTTTCTTGATGGTCATGTATTCTTCTTCCATAATTTTCCTTTCCCTTTTATTGCATGGGCTGCAAATGCTTTCTCTTTATCTTCTTCTTCTGGAGGTTTCTGGAAGATTTCTCTAGATAGCATTTAGGTTTCTTCTTGAACACAATCATACCATAGATTGTCAAACTTCGGTAACTTTTTATGTCCGCAAATGCTCTTAATAAATGGCTCCCATGATATCGGTAATCCATTAAGACATATAGTGACAAGTTTTTTTATCTAGAACTTCATCTCCAATAAATTTAAGTTGATTTATTATCTCAGAGACCCTTGTTAAATATGTGTTGATTGAATCTGACTTCAACATCTTGATGCATCGGAGCTGATTTCTCAAAGCTAACTTTCTCCTGATGTTCTTTCTTTCAAATAATTTTACCAAGGATTTGTACATTTCCTTGGCAGTCTTTAGTTATGTAATGTGTGGAATCATATTCTCTCTAACAAAGTCTATCAGGGTTCTCTTGGTCATTACTTCTTTCTTCCTGTGCTTGACCTTCTTTTCATCTTATTTTGGATTGGGAATGTCTTGGTTTATGTAGTCCAGAAGATCATTTTATTCTAGGATAAGAAGTATCTTAATATTCCATGCTTTGAACTTGGTGGCACCTTTCAATCTATCTTCTTCTTTGAAATTGGTCTTCATCTTGAATAGGGTCAAGCCTCCAAACCCTAAAAATTCAAACTTGTCCAAACTGCAATCTAACAGCACCAGGAGGTGCACTTGATAAAGGAGAGTTGTTATGTGCAAGTATTAGTCCCAAAATGGACCAAATATACCCCCATCAAAACTTCCAAAGATTCAAATTTGTAGTAGTTGCTATAGTGCAGTTGCAATACCTGAATTTCAAATGTCTACAGTTTCCCAGTCTCTGTGCTATTGCGGATCTTCAGTCCCGCTCTGATACCATGTTGATTTTTATATGTGTTTCCAGATCTAGATAATTATATGTCACATTATAATTATACACATAAAAATATTCTAAGATCATTGAAGTCACACCATGCACAAAGAGACACAAAATTTACCCTGGGAAAACCCACAATGGGGAAAAAACCAAGCAACCCTTCCTCTAGAAAAATATCCAACCAAGAACCACAAGTACAATGTCACAATGAAGAAACCCTAACCCAAAGCCTCAAAACCAAGAAAATAATGTCTTCTTGCTACAATTTCGGCTTCCTGGCTACTGTAGTGAACCTTCTTAAGAAGAGGATGAGTTCTAGTGGTTGCAAATGAGGCCTAGGTGCCTCCTATTTATATTAGTCAGTTGACTTCTGCCTGGGCCGACCTGATCCTTCACTGGGGCCGACTTTACATCAAAGCAGTGTTATTTCATATTAAATTAATATGTTTTCTTATCCTGGAGACTACTTCTCATTCTAAACTTCTTCTAGGGGTTTCTTTAGTGTTTCTTCTATAAATGGATTCCCGAAGTTGCCAAAAGCTAACACAAAGGAAAGTGTTGCTCGTTGATGTTCGATAAAGTCAGATCAACAATTGTTGTTTCTTTTGATTTGAGATCAACGATTGAGATTTAAAGGGATCTTATAGTGGTAAAACAATCGATATTATGTGAAAATTTTGGTTTTTTGAAGGTCATTAACTTGTGGGGAAATTTTGAACCCATAACGACGTTATGACCCACGAAAATTCAAGTAAAATAACTCAGAGAGAGTTATCCAATGAGATAAACGGTTCACAAAATGAAACTCACATGAGAAAGTTATAGCTAAAACAATGAGGGTAAAATTTTGGCACCAGTTTTACTTCCAGAGGGAATAACTCCATGCTCAAACGTTTGTTTAGGGCACAAGAGTAGTCAATGGAAAGATTATGACCCATAAAATCTAGTGGTGAAGTCAAATTTTGGTTTGGGTAACTGAAAATGCGTAGGAAGAGAAATAATACACATGTAGCATACATGGGTGTTGAGGGGTCTAAATTTTCTCGACAACAGTAAGGGGTTCTCCCCAGTAAGAATTACCAATTATACCTCTCAGCATTTGGAATAGGGAATCCATATGAAATCTGGCCTTGCAACCATTGTTGGTTTGGTTCTACCGGTTTCATCTTGGTCCATCGATGATGGTGAGTGATGGGTGATTGTGAAAATGGAATATGTAGATGAAGACTATCTAAATGCAGGCCTAATCTAATTCTAATCTAACCTATCCTATCTAGGAGAAAACTATAGTAAAATCATGAGTTGTGATGAAACTAAACTATAAATAAAACCCAATTAGATAGTTGTCATGAAGTTACACAGTTAGCAACACATGAATACAAGTCAATAACTAGAATAGTCTAAGTCACATTTCTGCATACATTCACAACTCATTTTCTCAGGACATGTAATATAAGAAAGAATGAAAAAACTACAAGAAGACATATATTGCATCATAATAGTCCATAAACAAACATGCTCTTACAGCCCATGTGAACAACAAACATTATGTTTGAAATAGTTCGCAACAAAACAAGAACACATGCAAGTCCTTCTCTCAGTCAAAAGTTGGACCTGAGGGCTTCTCTATATTAACAGTTTCAACAATAGTATATGAAAACTCTTAGGAAAACTCTCCAATTTTAGTTGACATTGTATTCTCGAAGCAGTTCAGAGGTGTACAATGTTTGAAGAGCCAAAATCCCTTTCTCTCGGTTCTATTCTAGTATTTATTGAGGTTCAATAAGACTTGTGGCCTTTAGTCTCCCTCGATGACCTTTCGACTTCCAACGTTTTTCCTCATCTTATTTGTAATGATGAGAAATAAGGACAATGGTTACATTTCAAATTTGTCTCCTAGCGCTAGTGGGTCGACATGGATTTCGGCTATATGTGTCTTGCACATCATGAAGACTAGATTTGGGTGTGTGGGCATCTTCGTCATCCTGAGCTTGATAGTCGATCATCATGGAGTTTCTAGATCCCTTCTTCATACATTTTTCTGATACTTTCTTTGTTGATATTTCATTATTTATCCTTTATCATGTTTAGTTGTATATTTCATCGTGAGAATGTTGAACGCGATCCTCCTTTGCTCAATACCTGAAAACATTCAACATACAATAGATAAGAGTAAATCCAGATAAACTATCAAGAATAATTATTTGAATGCAAATAAATGGGGCATATAATAATTTAAGTATCATTTATAAACTTCCCTGAGTTCGATTCATGGTTCCTCCACTCGCGGTCGATTTATGGTGTTCTTCGAAGATGCCAATAAAGTGTCATATATTATTACAGAAATAAGTATATCGTATGTTAAGAATTTATCACATAATATAACTAGGAAGTTGTATATCATGAATATACATTTCCAACGGTATAAATAAAGTGAAAAATTGACACCCGAGTCAAATGTTACGACTATTTTATGAAATCCAGTCTTCTTTTCCTCGAAGGAGTTTGAACTAACTACTCTGACCTTGATGATAACTCCTACAAACTGGAATAATTTTATCATTCATTAGTAATTTCTTAAATATTATAACTAGAAAATTGTAGATCTATGAAATACCTTTCCAACGGTATAAATAAGTCGTAAAATGGACACCCAAGTCAAACGTTATGGTCGATTTATGAGAGACAGTTCTCTTTTTCTTGGAGGAATTGATGACAACTCCTCTGACTTGCTCGGAGACATTATTAACAACTTCACTGAATTGTTCGGAGGATTTGAA
Organism: Picea glauca; assembly: GCA_000966675.3. NCBI lineage: Eukaryota > Viridiplantae > Streptophyta > Pinopsida > Pinales > Pinaceae > Picea > Picea glauca. The sequence continues at coordinate 465,091 of JZKD02S2133639.1, forward strand.
GGAAACGTCTTCGATCAGCTCAGAATATTTGAAGGGAACTCCTCCGAGTAGCTCAGAAGAGTTGAAGGGAACTCCTCCGAGCAACTCGGAAGAGTTGAAGGGAACTCCTCCGAGAAACTCAGAAGAGTTGAAGGGAAATCCTCTGAACATGAATAAGTGTACCATTCATTAGGAATTTCTCAAATCACATAACTAGAAATTTGTGGATATATGAAATACATTTCCAACGGTATAAATAAGTCACAAAACGGACACCCAAGGAATTGATGGAAACTCCTTTGAGTAGTTCGGAGGAGTTGATAGAAACTCCTCCAAACTACTCAAAGGAGTTGATGAAAAATCCTCCAAAATGCTCATAGACTTTCTTAACAACTTCTCTGAACTTTCTCGGAGAGGATTTCTTAACAACTTCCCCGAACTTGCTCTAAGACTTTGTTGGCAACTCCTCCGAGTAGCTCGAAAGAGTTGAAGGAAACTCCTCCAATAAGCTCGAAATAAATGAAGAGAACTCTGAGCAGATCAGAAGAGTTGAAGATAACTCCTCCTTCCGAGGAAAGTAAAAATTGAAATTGGAAAAAATCTAAGTGTTGAACTGGCAAGAGACAATGAGAGCTTGAGTTCAAAAGCTCGTAACTTCCTCATACAATGCCCGATTGAGGTGTCATTTTTTGAAACGTGGAGAGAACAAAGAAACATTTATATCAAGATAACTGAACATTTTTTTCTATCATTTGAGTGGATTCATTTCTAATGATGGCCATGACTATCGAGGCTTGCGTGGCGGGAAATCCTAGAAGATCGTTTTGGCACTTTTGGACCTCGGATTTCAAATCGGTCAGCTACGTGGGAATCGTAATGGAGAGAATAACACAATTATCCTATTTTGGAGATGAAATATTTAATTTTATGGATGCCAAAAAATTGGGCCCAAAGGAATTTATTTAATGAAAGTTTGGGTCCCATGTTCGTTGGTGTTTCATCCAAATGTAATTATGTCAATTGTTGGGTCATCTGTTATATACAGGATATTGAGCCACCAATTAATATTGAGGTTATGCATTAATAGCACAAAGTTATAAATCCTCCAAAACTACCAACTGACGTCCAATGTGCTTAGCATTGTCTAGGAGCTGAAAGGACCAAATTTCTCCCAAAGTGTGTTTCAGAACCAACACAAGACCTGTAGTTGTTATGATTAACCCATTTGATGCTAGGCGAGGCTTCCACGATGAATATTTAGTTGTAACGTCAAGAAACGCAAAACAAACAAGCTAGTACCATGTGCGTGAAGAAATCCAATGGGAACACTAAAACTTGATTATGACTTTGATCTTAAGTGAATCAGATGAGATAGGAAATTATTGACCAACTGTATAGATAGGCGTGGATAGTTTAATCATTGGAAATGTAAGGAGATTGACTGATGAACGCAACAAGAAGGGATCTAAGCTGGGAGGGGGACGAGATAAGCTTCAAGGTGAAAGTGGGCTACGCTGACCTACTTAGCATTGGCGAGAGGAAGCGATTTTTCCTCGATGTGCCTGATTATGATGAGGGGTTGACACCTTTCCATTGATGCATTTGCGACATGAGAGGGAAACTTGTCAACGGGTAGTGTGTCGGGAAGAAGAGGTGAACCTCTTCAATAAGAAATGTAATGAAGCGAAAGGGAGAGAGCGTCATTGTATGTGATGCAACAGCGTGAGTAGAAGTGAGTTAGCTGGTGAAAGGTGTGCGTGCAATAATAATGTGACCAATATCGGTGAGACAACATTGATCATGCGAATTTCGTCGACAATGAAGATATGAGTCAGTGAGGTTTGGCAGAAGCGACATAGCGTGTTATCCAATTTCAAAGGGAGGTAGACGATGAAATGATGAGAAAACCAATGACATGTCAATGCAAAGGTGGAAGAAGGATGCACACGTCAAAATGCTATGTATCACTACAGGAAGAGGGGACTTACCGAAGTGTGGATTGTCGAATATAAGTGGTCCGATGTGTAACTGGAAGTGGTAAAGCGAGGTAGGGTGGGGAGACCTTGGGCGTAGCTATTTGCACAAAAGAGAGTGCGAGGGATTTGATTGGAATAATTAAAGGGGGGTCCAATTTCATGTCTTGGATAGAGGCTAAGACAAGAAAATTGGGAGGTTGTTGTGGGGGCACAACAAATGGCGGCACACTGGGTGAAGCCAGAATCTCTCCTAGTCTTTCTTAACTGATAAGCATAAAATATAGAGGGTCATTAAATTTACTTTTAAGTTCAAAACAAATTTTGGGAATAATGCGTAACAATTACCTGAATGATTCCATCTGGTGGGATCATTGGTGATTCTTTCATATTGGCTAGTAGAGATTGTTTGTTTTATATGGAGGATGGATGATGATGAAGTTTATTTCCTTAAACTACGTCGACGATCCGGGTTGGTATCTCCATCTTGGGGATGATATAGGTTTTGGATAAATAAATATTTTTCACCAAGTGTGTATACATATATCTCACAGGTGTTTCTCCACTTCCTATGAGCATCCATAACCCCGATGGAGTCACCACGACATCACATAACTTTCTCTGTTGTGAGCCATCGCCCATAGCCCCGACGGAGATATCCACATGTCCCCAAGTCTATTCAAACTTTCCTTTCCATTCCTTCTCAACTTATTTAGTGCATTTTTAGCATTCGGTGGATGGGGAAAGTGATGGCATTTTTTTATCCTGATAGGGGATGACTGCCAGCCTTTGAGATTTATTTGTATATTTTCTAAACCTGGCTACATAGAGATATCCCTTTAGGTTTTTAGCATTTAGATTTTGACAGTTCACCTTTCATGAGAACAGATATTTAGTGCGTGTATGGTTCCTCCATTACATAGGATCTGCTCACCAACTAATATGCAAGGATGACCATTGATTAACCACTATTCTCAATGATGGTTTAACTGTTGTCACAACATCCCAAATAGTTCCGATTCATTTTCAAACAGAGACCCATAATTCCTCTTATGATCTAGGAAAGAGATGCAAGTTGATTTGTGCCTACTTCCAGTGCGAAAGTTCTTCTTATAAAAAGACAAACAGAGGTGAGTGGTTTCTACATCATGAGATATAATTAGATATCATAAGACAACAAAATTGAAGAAAAAAAATGCTTTGAAGGGAAAATATGATGATGAAAGAATGGGAAGAAAATATTAAATTAGGAGAGATTACGTATTCAGGGTTAGAGATGAATTCGGTCCAATTTCTTGTTGCAATTGAAAAATCAAACCTTTTAGATGCATGGTAATCAATAATATGTAATTACGAAATGAAATTGACTGATAAATAAATTATAGATTGAGTGTTTCCAGTAGCTTAGAGGATATTCACGCATTCTGACCAGCTAGAAGTTTGCAGCCTCTTGAAACTATCAATCCATGTGAAAGAATATACATGAAATACTTCGTTCAAATAGGTCTGTGTGTTAGCATTGGCTGAGAATTGCACCTCTCATCATGGTTTTCTGAAGGCTTCCAATTCATTTGTGCAACCTTGTGCTTTAGGGGGAAAGGGTTGGCCATAATTCCACTTTGTTTTCCATCATATTCCTTTGCTTTGGCCTTGTGAAATATCCACTTCTTCCATTCCTGGAACTGATGTTGCAACATGACATGTTCAATTATCCATAGTTCCAATTGTGCATGGTCAATTTAAATTCTCTAAATATGTGCATATTCCTCAAATATTGTCCTTCTTGTCCTTGTATTTCTATGATCAATCTTCAGAAAACATTTCTGAAGATCCTCACCACAATAATCTGAAAATGATAACCAAAATTTGTCTGGGTGTATGATCTCATGCCATTAGTATCACCCATTCCAATTTCCATGATACAGGGTAGGATTGAGCCTGAATGTTGGTTTGTTTGGTGGAATCTCTCCTTTTTTGGACAACAAATGACTATAACTATCATGATTATCAAATCTTCCCTAAAGAGATGTGTTTGAGAGCCATTTTATTGACCAATATCCTTGATATCAGATTCCACTTGAGATAAGATCAGAGGGAGACTAAAACTTGATACTCTATTTCTCGAGGTGTATACTAGATGTGAAATATAGTATTACTTTCCCCCGTGATTGAAAACAAACTTTAAGACTGGGAAAAAAGAAATAAATGTAACATGAAGTTTCAAGCATAACCTCTATCATAGATCCACAAATGCTTGAGTGAATTCTATTCAATAGACACCATCTTGAGTAAGGCATTGAACAACAAACATGATTTCTTTAATGTTAAGAACCAAACATCAATATAGCATAGAAAAACCTCAGGAAAAGTACTCAACGCCTTGAAAAAGAGATAATTTCAGATAATAAGCCTCTTCGAGGGGGCAACCTCCT